>JAKSZP010014906.1:0-74244 GCA_022478985.1 Massospora cicadina | reverse complement strand
ACTGATGCAGCTTCCCGTGGGCGCGCTCCTGGGTGCTACATTCAAGTGAAACCTATATCCCTGCAGGAGCATAAGAAGGCCAAGCAGGCCTGCAAGGTGGCGGCCAAGGAGGCGGCCATGACTACATCTGTGATCCCGCTTGCCCAACTCCAGGAGGCCATTGAGTCATTTGTGGTGGAAGCAGCTCACAGATACTTCCACCAATCAGATTGGGCTGCCTGATCTGAAGACCCAATGGGTGAGTCAGTTTCACCTGACCAATGCTACCAAGCATTGAATGAATCCAAGTCATTTAACAATATTCCTGCCAAAATTCCACCTTCATGTGATGGTGTACTACAAGTGCAATAAGCCAAAAATTCGTCCCACAGTGGGGAAAAAGCAGAAGGCAAAAGCCAACATGAACCCCACAACTAAAGCTTTACATACCAAACCATACTCTGTAGCACAGAATACATGTGCTGCCAGACAGTGACGTGCTGAGAAGGAGAAGGCTGAAGGGAATGGGTGCCTTCCCCTCACATCTAAGGTTTAAAAGGGGGAGCCTTTACTATAGGGATGTTGAACCTCACTGGACTCAAGGCCTCACCATCCTGGGCTAGGAAACTGCGTTTTTTCAAAAATAATTTACCTGTGGACATCCTGGCCATTCAGACAACCCACTGCCCATGCGGTGCTGAGGAAACATGGGCAACCATGCTCCTCTCTTCCCTTTCCTTTTGGTCACTGCACTGTGGGGTGCTTGTTCAAGTGAACTGATGTTTTAAATTTATTTTCGTCAACGTTGTACCTTGATGGCCATGTCCTTGTAGTCACCTTTTCATGGGATAATGAAGTGCATGCTATCGTTAACATTTACACCTCAACTTGTGCACAAGATCATCAGGAATTATTCTTAGCCATCAATTCCCTTCCACTACCCCCCAACCCATTTGTTGTTGGTGACATAAACTTCTGGACCAACCCAACCACAGACTGCTGGCCTTCGTCGCCTACACCCCCACAGGGGCACATTAAACTTTGCATTCTAAAAGCCACTATAGGGTTGTTAAATACTCTGCCTCATCATACACTGCTACTCACAAACATGTCTCACTCCCCATGGGCACAACGGCCAGCTAAGGTCCATGACCCTCATTGACCTTATTCTTGCGCCATTGAAATTTCTATCTTAAATTTCCCACTTTACCACGAAAAATTTGATTTATCTGACCACAGAATGGTATCAGTTCCCTTCTGTTTGTCCAATACTGCAGTCCAGGCGCTGAAGTGGTGCAAACTCTGCCCTACCGAGATTGCATCACCCAGGTTTTCCTCATGGGTGGATGCTGAGACCTTGGCTCCAGAGTTTACCACACCATTATGTGCAGACCCAATCTTACCTGGGTAACCTTTAAAGTGAACACCATCCACCAAGCTCGCCACATCTCATCATGTTGCTCGCGGGCTGCCTCGGCAGTCATTTTGCACATACTGGCAGAAATGAACCACCTGGAGTCTAACATCCCTTCTGCAGGATACAGTCCAGCTTGAGATCATAAGTGGGTGGAAGTGTCTGCTCGCCTCAATGTACTGGTAAGACAACACAAGCATTGGGTTTGTGTTCAGTATAAAGCAAATCATATAACAGTGGGAAGTACATGTTCCACTTACTTTTTTTCAAAAATTCTTTGCACTGTGCCAGAGCTTGGCCTGCATACAGGTGCGAAGGCCAGACCAATCTGTTGTAGATATGCTGCCCATAGTGGCAATCAAAGTACACAACTATTACTCCAAATTGTATCTCTACAATCCAGTTCCACCGGCCAAAGTGGAAAATTTTCTTTAAAGTGCACATATCTGCACCATTTCCCGTTTTCTGGAGTTGATGAATTTGGTTACTCAGGACGAACACTGGTCTGCCATTCGTGGTGTTCTGTACAGGAGATGTCCAGGTCTGATGGCATCCCTTATGAGTTCTATAAGAAATATTTCAAATATTTTCCTCCATACTGCTTGCCTCTATGAGCCAATGCATTATGGAAATGCGCCTCCTTCCTGGAGGAAAAGGGGCCTTCACAATAACACTGTACAAGAAAGGGGATAAGCTGGACTTGGCCAACTGGCACATCATTTCACTTACTAACACAGACACTAAACTTTTTACAAAAATCATGGCAAACCGCCTAGGGGTTGTTGCCTCTGCTCTCATTTCCCCTGAACAATTTGGTTTCATTCCCAAAAGGTCTATTTGGGACAATATACATAACGTAGCCAATGTCTTCCAATCCACGGCTTCTAGAGCACTTGTTTTTTAGACCAGCAGAAGGCCTATGATAGAGTTAACTGGGATTACCTCAGAGCCTGCATTCACAAGTTCCACCTCCCACAACGTTTCATAAATTGGGTGATGTTACTCACAGAATCTATCACAAAGGCTATGAGCGGCCCTGGCTTCCTCATGGATGTAGGTCGCCCTCAAATGGGCCTACTCTAAGGAGACCCTCTAAGCCCACTCTTGTATAACTTCAGCCTTGACCTACTTCCTTGTAATGTGAATGCCCGCCTTACTGGTGTCCATGTGCAAGGCCAAGCACCAGTCAAGATGTTGGCGTTTGATGATGATTGTGTGGTTGGGGTGTCTAACAATCATGATTCACGCGCTCTTGAAGCTACCATTCAGGTTTACTCCAGGATAAGTAATAATGTACTTAACGCCTCCAAAACCGAAATTGTTCTTCTTGGTCAGTATTAAGCCTGCTGGTCCCCAGTGCCCCGTTTTCTACCTGCTTCAACAACTTGCTCACAGGATCGCTTGCCCTGCCCACCCCACACTGCCCCGCTTGTGCTCCCCTTTGTGCCAAGCCCAACCGTTGGCCCTGTCTGCCATTTGGGTGTGTGGCTGGAGGCGGGAGGGTACGCCTCAACGGTGATGGAAAATCATATCTTAGACAATGTTACAAAATGCACAGCTTCCCTCAAAGCCCGTCAGACCTCCCTTACAGGCAGAGTAGTGCTAGCCAACTCTATTCTCCTTTCTAAAGTTTGGTTTGGGGCCCACGCCATCGCTTTTTCCCCTTGCTTCTTCAATTCTTTATACGCTCTTCTGCAAGGGTGGCTTTGGTTAGGCCGCCCACCGCCAGTGCGCCTGGATGTCATGTTTGGCTCTCGCCATAGTGGTGTCATGGGCCTGCTCAACTATGAGGTCCACGCCGCCAAAATCCTTGGCACCTGGATCGCTGCAGTTACCAACCCTACAATATCAGCCCAGCACTGGTCCCGCGCAGCCCACTCCAACTTCTCCCATGCTCTGGGCCTCACCAATCCTGCCCACCCCCATTCTCTGTTAAAGTATCTCGCCTCACACCCTTCTACTGAGGGCCCACATGGGACGTCGCCCCTTTAAAAGGATTCTCCTCTCCATGCGGAGCACTATGTGGAGAATTTGCATCTGTGGGCACACCAGCCAGAGGGGGCGCCCTACTCCTCAGCTCACCCAGAAAGTATAAGGACTACCCATTCTGAACGGAGTGATACCCATGAGGTCCCCTACCATAGCCAGGGTGGACTACCTGGACATGATGGACATCTCCTACTCTCTCAATACCCAAAAAGCCATATGGAAGTACGCCCACTACCCTCTTCTGCAGCCACATATTCGTTCCAATGTTTGGCACTGCTTGAGATTGGTATACCATACTGCTGAGCGCTCTAACGCTTTGCAGTCATCTTGCATCATGTGTGGCCAGTATGGAACGTTGGTTCATCGCCTGGAGGAGTGTCCTCCATCAAAAGCGATATGGCGTGAGGTTCAGCATCCTTTTCGCCAGGATCAGGCACAGCCCTTCAGCCTGTCTAAGGACATCTTCACTTTGTCCATGGTTTCCCCTCTACCACTTTCCCTCTATGCCTTAGTGGTTGCAATCACTAAGTGGACTATCCACACGGTTGTCTTGGATGCTATCTCAGAATCTACTCCCACCCTCCAGGAAGCTATATGCCGGTTCCAGTCACACCTTGTGAACCACTTTCAAGCGTGGATGTTTGGGTACCTCCAACCCTGTAGCTGCCAGATGATCTCATCCTGCTTCCTGGTTTAGTTCATCACTTCAGATCCCTTCCTACATACGTGCTAAAATAGTGGTACAAGCCCCTACACACATATCCCCCCTTCCTTCTCTTAGCATTCCCGCTGGCAACAGGAGATAGCATTTGCTTCTCTGGGGTGCCTCCTCTTGCTGAAATTCATTTTGTTAGCTTAGTTTACTTATCAGAAGTGTCTGTCCCTTGGTTGGCCTTCCCCAGAATAAAATTTACAAAATTTACAAAATATAAGGTGAAAATGTAAGGGGTGGTTGGCCTGCCAGGTAAAATTGCTTCCACCCTAGCTCAGGATTTTAGTTTGAAACCTGTACTGGCTAAAAAAATTTCAGTGTGGTATAATTGTCCCAAGGTCACCCACCTCAAACCTTTTTATTATAAGGTGAAACTGTGATATAAGCTGTTGATTGTTAAATTAACTAGTATAATTTTAAAAAAATTACTACACTTAAGTAGGATTTTTAAGTGAATGGTTATATAGAAAAAACATAATCTAAATATATATAGAGGTTTCCTGGCAGATCTATCATTAAGAAAGGTAGTAAGAGATTTGTTTCTGCGTCAATTCTGTAGGTCTATTATTATAACAATTTTTTGGAAATTATTTGAGTGTCATTTCTATATTATCATTGTTTTAAATAGTAGTTTAATGTTATTCAGCTGGTTTAATATGTTTATAAAGTTAAAAGTTTTGCTGAGCAGTATAGTGGTTATTTGGTTGATTTGATAGGGGTAATAGTTTTTCTATAGTCTTTTGGTGGAATCAGATAAGAAAAAATTCATATAAGAATTCCAGATAAAAGATATAAAGGCTAGTATCTTTAGTGAGCAAGTCTGGCTGACCATAGCTAATCTTAATACAGTTATTAAATGATTAAGTACATTTATAATTTTTAATAATAATAAATGCCAGTCTTTCATTGATTAAGCCTGTTTCTTGTTCACTGTACCTAGTAGCTCTAAGTAACATATCTCCTTGTAGTAAGTGCATAATTTCTCATCAAAATTTGCTTTTTTTATTTTGACATACACAAGCTTTTTAGAGAAGAAACACAACTATTGATTATTTAAATAGAAATCTCATGAAAACTTAAGCTGCAATAACCCTTAAATATTTTGTACTTTTTCTAGAGATATAATTATCACTATCAATGTCTTAAGCCATCTATCTAATAGTCTAAAATGCTTTAAAGTTTTATAGTTTAAAATCCACTTATAATGTCGATTTTCTACTAAAGAAACTTTATATGGGCAATCTGATATTTAAAACTTTCTTTATATGCCATTTGTAAATCTGTAGCAACACCGCATATACCATATATACTATTTTTGGTCAATATTAGCTCTCTTTTATCCTTGAGGTAGTCTTAAGACTCAATTAAAATATGAGGATTTATTCTTATAGAATAGATAACCTCAGCGACCCTTTGCCTTTTAGATATTTAATGGTGCTAAATTTTTGACTAATAAATACATGATGAAAAATTTGTTACATAGTACTTACAAGAAGGCTTATGTACATTTAGTAGATTTTTACTTAATTATGCAGTTGTATTTTTAGACCAAATAAATCCAGAAAGTTTTATATCAATTTTTTGGTTAAATTAAGACATCATGGACCAAATCACAAAGCATCTTAGTAGATCATAATTTCCCTGCTTATATTTATCTCATATAGGGTGATTTAGAGAAATATATTATTCTGAAATGTTTAGTACTTGTTCTGTAGCAGTGGGAGATAAGTGCATGTGGAAGAATGTCATTTCTTATATTATATTATCCCAATTTTAGTCACCACAATAAAGTCATAGAGATTAGATTATCATGCTTTTGCATATAACTTCTTTGTGTTTAGAGGAGAATCAATACCTGTTGTTCAGTGTGACTTTCACCACAGATTTAAAGCCAACAAAATGACCATGTTACTCCTCAAAACACAAACTTATGTCTATTTGGTTTATTTTTGTTTAAGAAGCCCATTTATATTAAACCTTATTATCAGGAGATCCATATTTTACATACTCAAAAAATGATGAAAGGGTTGAAACAGCAATGATATGAAGTTTAAGCCACTTTAATTGTATCATGCTGCTGTAATTTCAGATCAGCAATTAATGGTAAGGTATATTTTGAATGATAGAATACATCTTCACCCATACAAGTTAGTAGGTGTGCAGCAGATGAATAAAATAGAATACCACAATTATTAGTTTTCATGCAGATTGTTAATGCTTGTTAGGTAAAATGAAAACATCATGTTGTTGAGTGATGAATCTCATTTCCTTGATTATGAAGTAACAAAATAGTTTTTCTCAATACTGGGCTGCTGAAAATTCAAGAAGTTACCAAAAAGACACTGCACAGAATTTGGCTGCAATTTGGTGCTCATTAAGAAATTTTACTACTGTTCCTTATTTTTTAGACAATTTGTGGTCATTGTAATTTATACTGAAATTTGTTACAAAGAGAGGCTAAACACTTCTTTGTGTCTGAGTTACAGATGAAGAAAATTACAATTTGGTTGTATGATTTCAGTAAAGTGGGAAATTGCACATCCTGAGTAATAATGGGTGCTCCTCACCTCAGTTTCACAACCATCTTTTTTCCAAACTTGGTAGTCGTCATTGCCCCTTGTCTTCATAGATTTATCAATGTGTAGTTATTTTATATGTAAGTACTTAAGTCATACGTCTATAAGAGAAACTCCCATACATTAGATAAATTGGATGGCACTATTTGTAGAGATATCGTGAAATTAGCAAACGTCTTCTAGAAAGTGTGGAGACCAATTTCTATACATGCTTTCAATAATGCAGATAAAATGTGGACATCATGTTTAAGATGTAATTGATCACACATGAGAATCATTAGATGCTTTGTAAATATGAATTTTTCTTTTCTTTTAAATTTCATTGATTAGAATAACTAACAATGGTATCATTATTTCACAAAGTCCTATATCTCTGCCCCATCATTTATATAATTAGACTGATAATTAAGATGAACAAACCTGTTATATATATAATAATGTTCTATAAAATGTCCTCATTAGCCTAAATGATATAAACAAGGTTAATTAGTTAAAAGGCTTAGAGCTTTTAGTGTCTCTATATTGAACCACTAAAATATCTTAATTTAATTAAGGTTGGTTGACCTTTTGACAGTTACACACCAGTTAAGGATAGGGAGTGTAGATATAGGATTTTAAGATAAAAACCAAGCACTGAGGGTAAAGCCTTTTAAATGTGATCTTATGGGCCAGGATTACATAATCTAATTTTTACTGATTCTTTTGGCTGGACTGAGGGAAGGTGCGCAAATCCATATGTATTAGTGAAGACTTACCATAGTAAGTAATGAATTTTTTGTTATGAATGGTGTTGGTAAATTTCAATTTTTTAGTTGGTTTGGACATGAATTGACCTTTGGATAAGGCTGAAAATGATTGACAAAAACTACAGCCTGGTGATTCCTTTGATCTATCCATTATCTCTAGATACAAAGGATATAATCAAACCAAAAACTCCTTCAATGAGTACACATGGTTCCATCCAGTCACTAAACAAAAATAATGTTCCCCCAAGGATTAAGGAAGATCTTGCAAATCATAAAGATCAATACCCTCATTGAGGCATGTCCCTCCTCATCACATGGTTAGGTCAATTGTATAGTTATATAAAGTAGTTTTTATCCTATCTTGCTGGTTTAAATTATTACCAAAATGCATTTTCCTTAGTGACTGATCATTTCACTAGGACGCTTTCTGAAGCTAATTTAGGCTAAATCAATTAGCCTATAAAGGAAACAGCAAATAAATTTCAGAAAAATTCCAAAAGTGGTGTTTTTACAAGTTGTCATTATGAGGTTACCGGGTAAAGATAGACTTTCCTGAAGATAGATAATTCCAATGGAGACAATAACCCCCAAAGGGAGGAAAACATGAATGTAAATAGATGGGTCCACTCCAACCAGAAAGAAAGTGTCTTTCCAAAACATGAGGATTTACAGTTTATCACGTCAATGCCCTTCAGCTTAATGGTCCACGAGAATACAATCATCAGATCCAAACCAACCAAAGTAGCCCAAAATTTAGAGGCTTTACTTTATGGAACACTACAGCCTAGAGGGCAAACTAATCAGGGACGTTCCATTTAGCTTTCACTTATACTAATCTAATTGTACCCCACGGACACCCCAACCACTTCAGTGGGGATTTATTAAGCCAAGTCAAATCTCTGTCTAATTGTTCATCCTACTCTCTACCTCCAGCTGCATCTATATATTGCAACATATTAAAACTTAAAGACAAATTAGCTTAAAACAACAGCTTCATTCCCAACTCCCCAATTTTATGAAACTGCATTTAAATTTGGTCAGGAGAATTGTGAGGTTTATGGACTATATAATTTGAATAAATGGCTATAAAGTCAACTTGTGAAGATTGACAATGATGTTAGTGGGCTTTTATGTGACAAAATTCCCTGACAACTTACTAGTGCCTCGGTGATCCTACAGGAGCACATGTAATAAGCCTTGGATGACCTAGTAGCTCAGTTAAAGCCCAAAAACAATTTTATGAGACCCAAATTGACAACTTAACTTATTGGATTTTCCATCTCAACGATTGGCCAATGCCCAATCCACTTCTGAACCTACTTTTAGCAAAGGACTTAGAGGTTTGAAAGCTTAGAGGCTCAGAGGGCACCTGAGGTAATGATGTTCCTCCAGGACCCCTTGGAGATCCTTCTAGTAGTTCCAATCTGAGATGAAGACCATGAAGCCCTTATTCTCAACTGGAATGTAATTGAGGTGGTAAAAAGTAGCAGCTTAATGGATAAAGAGGTGAACTATCTTGACGCCAATGTAACCTTAACTGACTTCTCAGATAAAGTGGCTACCATACAGAAGGGATGCTCAGATTTTGCTTCTTAACAACAAGCCCACTAGGCTACTTTGGATGCCAAGATTGATCAACTCACTTCTCAAATTTAGAACTTGAAAGCTTGAAATAAGCGACATTGAAGAAATTTGCCACCCAGGCCGCCAAAAATCAATAGATACACCAAATTCTCAGCTCTAAAGCTAATACTGCCCTTGTGGACAGAAAAAAATGATTTTTAAAACATGTTCAATATCCTATGGCAACAAATTGACCAACCCTGCATGAATGATTCTTTTTATATAGAACCTTCAGATATTGGGAGACTTTCAACACCCAACATACATGTTCTTTTAGAACCAGGTAACTCTTTTAAGCCAACCTATAAAGAAAATTATGTTCCTGGCATGGAAAATATTCAAAATTTCCTTTTTGTATATGTGAACACTATGGGTTTAGCCATAGATAAACAGAAAATGAAACAAATACTAGCCTGTTCTACTGCAGTGCTTAAAAACTGATGCCCTATTCAAAGCATGCATCTTGTCAGGAGAGAGGGATGTAATCTAACCGTCTAAATAAAGTTCAGGACAACTGAAGCCCCAAGTGTAGAACACTAAAAGTTGTACTTTAATAGTAAGTCTTTAATAAAAGAAAAACTCTTTGATTGGTATATCTTAGTTTCTTAACTATAGTAATAGTGGCAACCAAAAAATTCTGGCAAAAAGCATGTAACCTTTATTTTTCCTCAAACAAAATTATATAGGAAGTCAGGTAATATCTTTTGAGGGAATCTTCAAGTGCAACCACTCTAAATTTTATACTAAGTTGTAATTTTGGTATTCTGCGGCATTCTATTTACTTCTTTTAAACAATATCAATTTCTCAGATCAGGCTTGAACCCCGTTATCAGGAGGTTTTAAATAATTCCATTCAGGGATCATCCTCAATAGCAATATTGACCAAACCTTTAGACTGGTTTGAGCCCCATTATCATATTTACTTAAGCCTTCAGTTTGAGCTAAAATCCCAACATCGCCCCCTTCACCTTGGCGTAGGGGGGGGTAAATGGTCACAAAAATTGACTGTGTACTCAATATATCACAATCCATTGAGCGACCTCTACAATAGAGTGTTCATTTCATCGTTTATAAATAATTTTTAAGGTCCTGACCAGTTTGTACCTAATTTGTTATCATGTCCACTGGATCAGTGATGGTAGAAAAGAAATAAATCTCCTAGCTGAAAAGGTATTCAGAGGAGCATTATTATTGTTCAACCAATTAGTTTCTCTGGTGGTAGTAGATAAATTTTCTTATCTAAGGCCTAAAGTTGGATAATCTCAATAGTAATACCTCTCATAGTAACGATAAAGCCTTTGAGGAAAACCTTGATCTAACATGGCTTGCACTTTATTAGGCATTTGAGAATTTCTTCAGTAAAAGTCTTGGAAGTGGTACATAATGATAAACTTATAGTAAATTATTCATTAGGCAAGAATTGTACTAGGAAGATATTGCGGCCATTATAGAGGGCCATTCAAAATCATTTTCTATAGGGTTGAGGTTAATATAGCATCTACTGCTACACTAATCCATTGGTTGTAGGATGGTAAGGAGTGGAAACACTTGAGTGGACTCCATTAATTTTGTTAACTCATTCACCAGCAATGATTGAGAATTTTTACCATTATTGGAGAAAATTATGTTATGGCACTCATTTTGGCTGATTATCTGATTATAAAGAAATGTGGCGTTATCTTTTGCTGAAGCAGAAGGTAGGTATATGGATTTGATCCACTTTGTAAATGATAAACAGCCAGAATGAGGAATTTATGGCCATTAGATGCAAAAGGGAGAGGACCCACAACATCAATACTTATAGTTTGAAAGGTTTACAGGGTAGAACCACTCGATGTTGTGGTCGTGGATTATGTCTGGCCTGACTTTTCATACTAAACAGGAATTTAATAAAATTAAATTGAGAAGATCATCCCTTCCCAGTAACATTAGGTCTTGAGCCAAGGTGTATTTTCTGAATTCCTCCTTAGCTAACTTACAGTTAATTTTCTAGTATAACATCTGTGTGAGCCAAAGGTCAAATGTAGGGTAACCACTTTTGTGACATGAGTTTGTGAAGGTCACCTCCTTGTTCTGGATATTTGCCACATTTTCTATGACTCTTTTAAATAGTTAGTGACTCATTTTTCTATAAATATGGTTGGGTTAAAAGATCATAGAGTTGGTCTTCTTCAGGGTTGGTTAAAGTTAATATAGTAACCTGGATAAACAATCTGAATTCTGGTGTAGTGGACTGGGGTGATAAATAATGGAAAAATTATACTTTGGAGTTTTAAAGCCATTGGGCAATCTCTTATCAGGGTCCTTCATCTAATGGGCCATTGCAACAAAGCATGGTTGATAACTATGGTAAACTTATTTCCATATAAATAAGGGTGGAAACGCTTAATAGTCAATAGCACCGCCAAACACTCTCAATATGTAAGACTATAGTTGCTTTTGGCCCTTGATAGGTCTTTTGCTATTATAAGCAATGGAATGATCCACTAGATTTTCGTCATGTTGGGATAAAATAGTTTCTATAGCTATAACACTAGCATCTGTAAAAATATAAAATGGCTTGTTAAACTCAGGATGTGTTAATACATTGGAATGGGAGGGAGCTACACGAATTAGGTCAAAGGCATGTTGCTTCTCATCTATTTATTGAAATGGTTTCTTTATTGTATAGAGAAAACTAAGGTTATAAAGTGTCTGCAAATTGCTAATAAACTTTAATAATATTAGACCATCCCTAGAAATACATGTAAACTGCAAAGGGATTTAGATGGTAGCATCTTAGAAATGGTTGTAATTTGTTGTCCATTTGGGGTATTTTTGCCTTACTTACCTTATGGCTCACAAAATCCATTTAGCTTTGGAAAATGGAACATTTGGAAGGTTTTAACTTCAGAGAAGCTTAGAGTAATTGCTGTAAAAACTCCCTTAGTTGTGCCAATTCAGCGGAAAAAGTTTGTGAAAAAAATTATATACATTGAGATAGACTAGCACTCAAGAGCAATCAAAATCCCTTAATAAACCGTCTATTGCTCAGGAAGGTGGCAGGGGCGTTGCATAGCCCCTGCACATCCAAGGAGGCTAAAAAACCCTTCACTAAAGATGAGGCAAATTTTTTGCGGACTTTGGTGGATAAGTCAATCTGTCAATAACCACTGGGAAGGTCCATTGCTAAAAATTTGTGATCCAGCATTAACCATATGTATTCATTTATGTGAGGTAAGGGATAACTATCCTTATATGTAATAGAATTTATTTGGGAATAATCCGTAACAACTCAGTGCCGCCATCTTTATATTAAGCAATAAAAGCAGAGAGGCTAAGGGCTTTTTGATGGTACAAGTAAGCTAACTTCTAGCAGTTGTCTTAAATCTAGAGCTACTTAAGCCTCATTAATTTTAAGTTTTTTAGTAAGATCAATGTTCAAATGGGGGTGTGATCTTCAGCTTTGATTTGATAAATTAATCCTGACATATTCCTGTAATCATCTGGTCCTGAAAAAAAGCTATCATTATATTCCTCGAGGAGTGCTTCTACAATCTGACGTTCATTGGGAGTGATGCTGTCCCCAATTTTACTTTGATCAGAGGTATTCTTTTTATATGATAAAACCTTAAGTCTTGTAGAGGACCAAAACTGCTTATATCTGCAATATTTTCAATAGACAAATATTATCATAAGCAATGAAAGCATGTCAAGGAAAAAGAAGTGTCTGATTTATTAAATTTCAATAGAATGTAGATGAATTTACCATAGGCGGGGTCCTAAATTCCAGGGAACGTCAGTCCTATTTGATATAAGGGTTAGGGTTCTCATATAACTACAAAACTTGATTACAGGTAATATGAATCTTAATTATGGAATCCATGATAGCTTGAGAAGCAGGCGGTATATTAAGGGAAATGGGGAACTTACAGAAATATCTCATCCTTGGCATCCATGGCCTTAGGAGGCAACTTAATTTTTGCCCCAGGGTTTGATACTTTATTTAGAAGATAAAGTAGGGATATTCTACAAGGCAGTTACATTTTTTGTGGCGTTTAGTTTTTATTGCAGATTATAGACTATGTGTATCTGATATCATAATAGTGAAATGTATTTTCTCCAATCCCCTCCTTGGGTTGGGACCATCTAGTACTAAAAAAAGAAATGTATTTTCTTTATGAGTAATTAGGCAATCAAACTACTAAATTAGTTATACTATAATAAGAAATTCATAGTCGTTATTTTCTAATGCAATATCATAGACAGTAATCATGAACTTTAAAAATTATAGAGGTAAGGCAGATTAGGTTCCAATCTCTTTAGTAGACTGGTTTCCCGCCATCCCATATTCAGTTTTGTGGATTGTCAGGAGCCATAGTGACTTTCTATATAAGTTAGGAGTATATGATGTTAACCAAGTAGCCGTTATTATTATAGACAGGACTTTAACCTTGTAAATGACCACTTCCATTCATACCACCAAAGATCTGAATAATATCAACTGCTAATAAACAATCAGTAGGTAGTTGAAATGAGGCGAGTGAGGATTTTGCATCAGCCATGCTTATTTTTTCCAATTTTTGTGAACGTTTTGTTGGTCAATGCTTGGTTCTCACTAGAGGAGCTGACTATGAGAGTTTTATTGGGTAATTTACAAATGTAGAAATATAGAGACTGAAGGTATTTATTGCCTTGAATAGTAAGAGGTACTTTAACTTTGGCAGGATCTTCTAATACAAGCCAAACTGAGGTACTAGGCATAGAGCTAGAAGGGTGAGGCACTTGAGTGTCATCAGCAGGAGGATCCTCTTATTTATTCTGATTGATATTTTGCTGCCTTCTCTTGGCTATGTTGTCAGAAGTTTATGGTTTGGATGGTCTTCTTGAAATAGTTTCAAAAACCTGGTGATAGGTGTCAGAATTGTCCCTTAATTAGGGGAAGCCCTGACTAGGGGTTGTGACCCACCTATGGGCGGATGCCAGATTGGGCTCCCCATTTATTTGGGTTGAGCCTGATCCAAAATTGTGAACTAGCCCCAATATATTTATTTAAATTAATAAATTGACACCGGAGACTAATGCCAAAGATGTCAAACAAATTATAGGGTTGTAGCAGAATCTCATTTTGGCGCTTGCACCCCAATCAGTTAACTTTTTGGGAACACCAATAAATTTTGCTGAGGATGGTTCCACTCCTCTTTTATTAAACGATTATAGTTTATTTATTTCAATCGTTGTCAGCAATCAATGCCAAGAATTTCCTATCCCAAATCCTTTCATTCCTGATCCATTGAGGTCATATAAATACCTCAAGGATTAATTTAATAAAGCACCATCGTCTCAATATCTTTTCCTATTTTAGCTTACCTAAGGCCATTAAAGCCTATTAACTCTCTGGGTCCTTGGGGCCCTGACTGTTAATGGGTGTGGGTTGAAGTCGCTCCCCCATGGCTTGACAGTAGGCGAGTCAGGGAAAGTTACCACTTGTAATTTAATCTGAGGCTATTTTTTTGGATGAGGTTGCCCTGCAGATTTAAACAGATAAAAAGAAATCTCCATGATGGCTTCTTTGATATGCAAGAGGGATGTAAGGTTGGGAATTACCGCTTTTAGGTAGAGTATGATCTTGGGCATAATCTTAAATGCCAATAAAGAGGTGGTGATAACATAACCTTGAGTAAAACAATTCCCTACAAAAAAGTCTTGGCCTCAAGACAAAACCTTTGGACAAACTCAATAATGGACCTCTCTTAATTAGGCTGATTCACATAAATGTCTGTTTATTGGATAATTTTATGTCACTCCTAAACTCTAAAGCAGAGCAGCCTTGGCGTCATTCCAGTTATGACAGGTCATCAAATAGAATAACAGTATATCTTGTGATATATGGCTGAGGCAATTGATTAAGTTTTTGAGCTGTTGGTGATCAGTATCTTCTCTATTGAAATTTTGTATCAATACAAGAAGGAGAAAATGCTCCCTTTCCTAGGTTAGTGCTTCTCCTTGTTTGATGGTTTACATATAATACTCAGAGGGGTTGGAGGCCAAATGACATGAACTGACACCGGGGGCACTTCTTTTATTAAGCATTAATTGGTATCCCAAGAATATTCATGAGTATGGAGAGTATCCACTTGACTCTGCTGGTCGTTTACATCTTCAATAATTAAGTCTACTTGCTTATGGGCAGCCCAAAGGCCATTGTGGTGGCAAAGAGCTTTGTCAGCTGATTGATTACATTCTTTGAACTGGCATTTGTTTCTTGAAGTCTATGTTAATGTTGCTTGATAGCAACATTTGCTGTTCAAATTTTCGTATTATGGAGGGTAGGGAAGCCAAGGTTTTAAGTCATATGTAATGAGCATTTAAAGAAAATTCAGGGTGTAGAGGCACTCCATCTCAGTGAGTTGCGCTTTTTGAACTACAGTCCTAGTTGGACATTAAATTATGGATTTAGTGGTTTATTAACTGGAGTTGATTGTCAGAGATTTTAAGATCAGCTAGGCCCAGGAGGGCCAGTAGGCCCCGGTGGACAAGGTGGTGCAGGGGACTCACGTTGGCTGGGGAACCATCGTGACCAAGTACTCCAGGTACTTCATCTTTGCCAGGCATTCTAGGATGACCAGCATCACCCAGCATTCGAGGTGGCCTGGAGGGATGAATATTGTCCTGGGTATTTCAGTTATAATAATTAAATTCTTCTTGGAAGCAGAGGCGTTCATCCATGGAGGACAATAAGTTATCAATCTGGGTTTGTACTCCTGCGGTACACTGTATGATCTGGTATGTACAATGACTTCTAGTTGACTGAAACTATTAAAGATCTTTAGATGTTCGAATATCATTATTTTGTCATCAAGTCATGTTAGTAAATCCTGCATCTCATTGGTAGGTTACCAATTTTCCAATATGGCGCTTCATTTCACTGCCAAAGATAGATGCAGAATGGTGAAATTGGAGTAGTTGCACAGCATAGACTCCAATAACTGTCAAATGAAAAAGGCAGTTCCTTATGATGGAACCTGGATACTTGTTATATATGTACAGGATGAGATGCACAAATTGACACAAATAATGCTCCAAAAGTCCTGCCCCAACCTGATCTTCATCAAGAGAGGAACTGAAAATTAAACCCATCATTTGGGCCAGTACCATGAGTAATCAATTTCTAATTGCTCGTCCTCCTAAAATGAAGGCCCCAATGAGGTGGAGCTGGAGGGCTTTAGAAAAGTCAAAGATTTGTAATTGATACTGCTCCACGGAAGGGATTGGGAGGTCCACCTCCATAGATTTGAGTAATAAAAGGTGTAAGCCATGGTCATTTCTCCTACGTGAATATTGACCACCCATTCACTGAGACAATTGGCGTCATAGATTGAAGTGGTGTCTGATACTGAATCATTATTTTTCATTGCAAACTATAAATTCACTGTAAACTTGGGGTGACCTGGCAGGGACACCAATTTTGTTGGGATGAGTGGGGTCAATCCAACCGTCCAAGTGAAGTTCAGGGCAACCAAAGCCCCAGGCATAGGATATTAAAAGCTTTACTTTAACAAAAGTCTTCTACAAGGGGAAAACTCCTTGATTGGCATATCTTAGTTTCTTCATTATAAAAATATAGTAACATTTAAAGTATAATGGTAAAGATACGTAGCCTTTATTCTTCCCAGAAAAAAATATGTGGAAATCATTTAATAACCCTAAGAAAATCTCCAAGTGCTTCCAAGACAGAATCTATACTAATTTACTATTTGTGGATATTGCGGCATTATATTTACCTCTTAAACAATATACAATTTCTTAGATTACATTTGACCCCAGACATCAAATAATTTTAATAATTCCATTTGGGGATCATCCTCATTAAAGAATATTGACCAAACCTTTAGAATAGGACCTAATCTCATCATCAAATTTACACAATTACGTAGTTTTAGCCAGAATATTGATACACTTCTTGGGATTAAATCAAGGTCCTTATTAAATAATTGAGAAGTTTTTTGATTTTGTATAGCCAGAAGCAAGACTTTATGTGCATTCGCCAGAAGAAAGAAAATTTTATACTTCCTTTTCTAGCTTTTTTTTATTAATAGGATCAGGACTTAGACTGTTTTGACTATGTTATCCTGGTAAATGCAATAGCAATGGTGGTATCCCTCTTCTCCTTTAACCACGCCCTTGTGCTTCACTTCCAAGGAATTAAGAAGCACTCCAAATAGATCCTTGATATTAATGTGGCTACTATGGAATTTCCTAAACCTGAAGCATGTCACGCCTCAATCAATAAAAATTGAGACCCCATATCTGCGCTGTGGGAAAAACAAAGACTTAACCCAAACGGTACTCCTGACCCAATTTTAGGTTTTACAATCATCAGAAATTTGATGCTGAAGAAGAAGTCAGATGAGTTGGAAAAAGAGGCTTTGGCTTATGGTTCAAGGCTCCCACGCTGACAAATTACACCTCAATAACTTTCTTAGAATCATTCAACTTCTGAATGCGTTGTTGTGTCTTCACTAGATGGGTTTGACATCCCTGGTACTCTTGTTGAAAATAAAGTATGCCATTCATCTATATTCTTCTCTGGGTAAATCCCTTTATTTCCTTTATAGGTTTATAATGTTCAATGCTATTTATTCCATCCCTCACTTTGGCTCCAATGATACTTAAGTAGAAGTAGTGTTGCATAAAGAAAAGTCCTGGATATCATCAACCCCAGTTCCTCAATTAATGTCATAACCTCTCACCTGATTAAAGCATTAAGGTCACTCCTGAGTAATATTAATCTTAGAATATGGATGGCAGGATCCTCATGCACCAAATACATTAGCGCTTACTAATCATTACCCATTTAATTCAGATATATGGCAACGTTGACCCCAAAAAAGTTTTAAATAATGATACTATAATTTACTCATCAGTACTATATTAAAATTCAACACTAATGTTAGACATAAAGACCTGTATATCTTCATACTGGGATATTGCGTTCTGATCATCATTAAGATTCTGCCTAAGGAAAAAGGGAGAGAATCCCCCAAAGTTGCCTTCTGGAACACCCTTAGTCCACTGAGCTAATGGACTATTGAGTAATTGGACCTAAGGTTAAGATACCTCTTTCTACTTATGATGCTTCTGAGAATGTCCTTTTTCCCTACAAATAGGTGCATTTTCCACCATAAATCTCAGATAGGGAGGAAACTTATCTTTAAGTTAATATACTGCCAACTCAATTTTGGAGATATATGGAGAACCCAATCCATTTATGTGAACCTCCAGATTAGCCAGGAATTTTGACCCTGCGTACTATGGATCCATTACTTTGTTTGTGGCCAATTTTACCAATCACTTATCACTGTGACTTGTAACTATCTAATAGCTTATGTATACATCTTACCTATCATTAAAGTTAATGCCAGCTCTGAATGCGGATTCTTACCCAATCTAGGACTTTCAACCCCCTAAAATAGCCTTAGTGGAGGTAATGGATGGTAATTTACTTATTAGCGAACAACGCCAATTGGTGGAGTTCTTAATTGAGGTATATGTAGATATATCTTCTAGTGCAGTGATAACTTTACAGAAATAAAAGGGGTCCCACACAAAGTACAAACTAATAGTTCTCAGCCTATCTGGGCCAAGCCCTGCCAGAAGTCTAAGGCTTAAGAAGCCCAGGTTGCCAAGGAGTTAAAACAATTACTAAAGGTTGGGTTTCTGAACCTTCTCAGAGCCCATTGGATTCTCCTCTTCTTCTTTCCATAAGAAATATGGAGGCTACCACGAAGTCACAGACTACAGTTGACTGAATGTAATTACTTATATGGATAGCTACCCTCTGTAACATATAGATAACTCTCTCCAGCTACAAGTAGGATCTTATTTTTCCTTATCTGTAGATCTAACCAGCGAAAGTTGGATGATTTAATTAGCACCAGAGGACAGAAATAAATGTGCGCTAATCTCCAGAGAAGGTCTATTCAAGTCAACTCATATGACCCAGTGGTTGTGTAACGCCTCTGCAATCTTTCAGCAGGTGATGGATGGTATGTCAGTGATCTAAAAAAGCTTTGTATACTAATTTATTTAGATGACATTACCATATTCTTCACACCTTAAAAGACCTTTTACAGCTCTTATAAGAACTTTTTAATTGAATGAGGGCAGCTTTCTTAGGAAAACACAAAATTTAACTTTTTCAGAGAGGGATGAAATTATGAACAATAAAGTTATTCATAAAGACTTTTTCTCTGCTTCCCGACAAGGTTGTTGCAACTCTTGAGATGTCTCAACCAAAAAACCCTATGTGACGTCCAGGTCTTTTTAGGAATGGTCAGTTAGTATTGAAAATTTTTTCCTCGTTTTGCTGAACTAGCTGAGCCCTTGGTATATTTATTTCATAAAGAGCTCCATTTCACTTGGAGAAATCTTAACAAGCTTTTTAACTCCATGTTGGATGCTTTAATGACTGCTCATGTGTTGATTCATTCTGAATTCAATAAACCATCCTTCTTAGTCATGGATTCCAGTGATGGTGCGGTCAGAGTTATATTAAACTCAACTTGACCTTTGAAAAGTAAACTACCCTTTTGTTTACTTCAGTAAGAATCTGACTAAGGTGGAAAGAAATTATAGCGTTACAGAATGGGAGTTCTTGGCTGTGATCTTTGCTATTAAACATCTACACCCCCACTAATATAAGAAGCACTACAAAATTATAACCAACAATGCATCATTGAAAAGGTTTCAATATATATTAAGAATTACATTGAAAAAATTACGAGATGGTCCCTAAAGTTGCAAAAACAATTTTTATTGTGTGTTGAGATGGGGTTATCCATCAAAATGCTGATGAGTTTTCAAATTACTAATACTAACTTTATATGCGATAATTAAGATCAAGCTAACAATTTATAGGAAGAACTGAGACATGGGAATGATAACCTTTAGAAACTTAATAGCAACTAAGGCAAATGATAGATTAGACTAAAATTGAGGATGTGCTGCTCTATAAATAAGTTGTGATGGATTGGTTACCATATTTCCATCTCTTTGCTAGAACCTCAACCATTTTGGAGGCGCATGCACTATGGGGCATTGCACTCTATGGAAACCCTACCAGTGGTTAAAAACAACGCTAATGGGAAGGCATGCTGATTCTATTCAGGATGTTCTTAAATGCTGCCTCATTTGTGCTACCCAAGATCCTTCCAACCTGATTTAACATCAATTAATTGGTTTGACCTTTTCTAAGCCAACGTCAGTATTGATGTCATCAGCACTCTGCCTACCACCATGTATGGCCACCGCTATATCACCTAGCTATTGATCACTTTACAAAGTGTGAAAATGCCATAATAGTAGTCTCCATCATCGCTAAGGCCACTACCTCATTTATACTCAAACAGGTCTTCACCTGAACAACAGCCCAAAAGTCCTATTGTCTAGTAATAGAATCACAATATAAAGGTTGTGACCAAACTTAATTTATTAATGGGACTTACCAATACTATATGGCCCCCTATCATCCTTCCACATATGGTACTTTTAAAAAGAAATAATGATACCTTCATTTTAATCCTCCACAAAATGGTTAAACTGAATCAACTTGATGATTTTAGTACCTTCCTAGTGCTCTAATGGATTACCAGATAAGTTATTACTAATATTATGTTGTCCCAAATCTAAGGCCCTAAAATCAAGAACTGATGTTACCTTCTAGAGTTTAACCCATTTTGAAATCATCTACACCTTAAACTGATGTTCTAGCCATGAGGATATTGGCGGAGGAGATATTCAGCTTGCAGTCTCTGATATACAAATCCATAGAAATTACTACCAGAAAGGAAGTGATCAAACTGCCAAGAAACCTCTATGTCTGAGTACTAATTTGGTAACTTATTACTGTTCTAATATCACTGAACTGATGGGAAAGTTAATAGACTTGATGTATTATGGTATGGCCTCTACTGAGTGTTATACTGACGTGGCACTGAATGTTCCATCTCTTTGGGCAAGGCTAGTCTGTTGTTAGTCCACTATAGACTCTTCTGGACCTATGTACTCCCTTAGAAAGAGCTTTAGGAGAGTATTGTTGGTATGCTTTAGTTTGAGTCAGTTTGAACACAAATTTACCTTTTAATGCGACTGACAACAATTGATGTAAACTACTACACAATGAATCCTTTGATCCGTCCATTGTCTCTAAAGATACAAAAGATATAATCAAATCTGGAACTCCCTAAATCAAAACTTGCACCTTGGAAAAATACAAATTGAACAAGTCAAACTCAAAACTCATCCACCTACTATTGATTCAATTATTAACTTTACATTTACAAAGGCATCCACCCCTAAATCATCTAACAAAAGAAGAAAAGATCCAGATGCCATTAATACTAAGGCTTCAAAGATGCCTCCCTAACAATTCTGGAAGGCTAAATGAAACAAAGGAAGACGTCTCATCACGCGCCTCTTCCTGAAGTCCAGGTAAATCCATATTGGCAGTCCACTTTGGTAATTCCCTTTAATGACAAATATATCGCCCTATAAATAGCCTAAGCTTTAAATAAACATTTTACTGTTTTTTGCATATGATATTTAAAACAAGCTTCCTAGTTTTAGGATTTTATTAAATTTAGCCTTAAAGCCTTGGGCATACCAATGGTTCTAAACTCTTGCTGCATTTTTCTAAAAATAATTACATCTTAATCCATACAGCTTTGAAGAATGCCCTTCATCTGGCCCTACTATATACAGTACCAACAGAAGACCGGTGCTCCCTGCCAGGTCTCCCAAGTTGCTGTTAAAGAGTGAGGACATAGAAGATGATGGTTAATCCTGAGCAAAAAAAACTTCCCAAGACAATGAGGTTATAAACACTACCTGGTGAATCAGCAATGCTTGCTTTACTGTAGGCACCCCTGTCCTGGCTACACTTGAATTTATGGCTGAGTACATAGGTAAATTGCCCCTTATAGACCAAAGCAAATGCTGATTAGGAGTTTTCAACCTTGAACCAATTATACAACTTAATAGTATTTTTGTACCTGAATGGAGCTCCATCTGAGGCAGAGAATAAGCCGTTATCTCCACTATGAGAGAGCTTTACTTGGCTCCAAGTCTGCCTATTGCTAAAATGGGAACCACAATGGATCAGTACCTTCAAATCTCTGTCCAGCCGGCCATCTATCATATTTTATGCAAATTTTAGAACTCCTCACTTATAAAAATTACTGTGCCAATCAGACCTGATTCAATTTCTTCACTCATCAACCTATGAATTTTATTAGTTCTCCTCCTTTGTCTAACAGAATTGAAACACTATTCTCAAAAATTGATGCTTAATTACAAAGTAAAATCTCAGATTACTTTGTTAAATGAAGGAGCCTTCGCAAATCTACAAAATTAACTTACCAATTGGACGTGGCCATATCTGAAGCTTACCTTCAGGTCAGGCAGACTATCAGTTTGCTCTTATATCTTATCTTTAGCCTCGAGGAACAGTGGGACAATGTTTTTCACAATTTAAGGAAGCTTTACTGCGTTTTCATGATGTGCGCAAGGCCCTGTTGGCCCTGGAGGGACCCCTGGTTATCAAGGACCTCCCAGACCATGGGGACCCACAGGGATCCATGGGCCTCAAGAGGATAGTTGACCTATAGGTCCTTCAGGATTAACTGGGTCCCATGGGCCTACAAGAACATTGGGGCTACTGGACCCCTGGAGCCACCTGGAATGGAAGGACCTCCCAAACCAGCAAGGGTAAGCTGGCCCCTTGGGCCCCTGATCCTCCTGGACCTGCCATGACAGAACCTGAGGATGACACTTCTTGTCCAAATTGATTAATATCCAAAATCAGGTCACCCAACTTAAATCCCAAGTTGCTTCTATTGCTCATGATTGTGGTGTAGACCCCAAAGGTCAAACCCTTGACCCCAACTATACCTTGGAAGCCTTAGCTGACGAGCTCATGAATGTCAGTAGTTTTTCCCACTTAAATGGTGTTCAATTAGCCTGCATTGAAGACCAATTCATTCAGCCTACTGGACAAGTTGATGCCATTAAGGCGGAACTATGTCATTGAGACTGCCACGGAAGCCCAGAAGCCAAAACTGTAAGATCAAAGAGCAGCCTATACAAAAGGCTACCTCTACCACAGTAACGACACAGTATACATATCTACATAATCTTGTAAACAACTTAAAGAGCTTATCTTGATTGTAAAGGATGGAAAAACTACAGTTCCGACTGACTATTTTAAATGTTTCTTTAGCGCACTGACAAGCAACCAAAGCAGCCTAACCTAGTAGGAAGAGGTTTGGGGCACTGAAAGAGCCAAAAATTTCCTACTCCTAGTTGGTTAAGCATAGTCCGCTGGGTTAGTCTGACCCAACCACATGTAAGCTCATTGACACCAAACACCTGAAAAATACCAACATGTATGTGAGGTATGCAAACCCAGAAACAACCTTTATTTTTTTTCAGGAAATTAAAAGGGCCCGTTGACTAGATCTTATCTGGGGAGCAACCGAAAATGCTCCCCAGGAAGGAATGCTAGTGTTAATATTCTAAAGTGAACTTCAGAATTATCAGGCGCGCCTTATAAAAACTACCCTTTGGGGGCCTCACCCAAACCATTGATTAGACTCATACAAGCCTAATATATAGCTTGGGTGAGGCACAACCCAGCGCCCAAAATGACCGAGCCAAAAGGATTTATAAAGCAATTTGACTCAGATTTGGAAAATCTGAATTTGAGTCAGAATGCAATGATTGAGATTAATTCAATCATTATATTGATTAGATGTAACCCTCTGAGTATACCAATGCCAAGTCCTCACATTCAGCCCTCTTGCACCAACTGAGATTAACGTTTAAACTTCACCTGTTTCTACTACCTTTTAGCTTAAGTTTAAGGAAATTACATCCTTGGTGAAGAAAGTATTGTTTTACTCCTGTATGTCTAAAAATGACATGGAAGAGGCCTACCTATTGACAGAAAGTTAACATCTATCCACTTGCTTGAGTCAAATTTCACAAAAAATTATAGTGCCTCATCTGAAGAATAGTTAAACCTGGAACCAAGCCAAGACCACCTTGATAATGTAATCAAAAGTGATCAGACCATATCCTTGCAAAATCAGGCCTTTATAGGAACCTGCATCAAGCATGGAGAAATCACTGGCCAAGTTTGCCAATTTATTCTACTATAAGGCACAGATCTTAGTTGCCTGTGACCATAACACTATAGACGACGCCATCACTGCTTTATTTTCCCACTCTAAAATCTTGCCCCAACTTGTAGTTACATATTGGCGCCATAAAGAGTCACTTCTAGAGTGTCCCGTACATTAAAGATGCTCTTGCTGAAATCCTACTAGTCTATTTCAGAAGCTTTAAGCCCAGCTATTCTCTAGTTGACTCCCTCAAGACAATGCTCTTGAAGAAAGGGGCCTAATAAGAAGACTGTCTTATGCACTTGCTGTGGAAGACGCTAGAATATTGCTGAAGAATGTTTCAATTGAGAATTTCTATCGAGGAGGAAAGAGCACCATCAACATTAAGGGAGATACTCTTCATGTTGACAACCACCCTACGCCTCAACCATCTACTTCTTGGGCTATTAATTCTGCTACCCCTTCTTCTAGCAATACCATTGCTGAGTTTGAGATGACCACATAATCCAACCTTTTAACTGTTTAACAGATTTGACAATTAAGTTTTAATTGTATAGGATTGGCAACAGCAGCTGACTGATGAGATTATTGTTGGGGCATCATCCCTGATGATATCAGAGGTCACCGACTGATGAGATTATTGTCAGAAATCCTTCCTGATGAAATCAAGTAATAATTTGATGTGGGAGCAGCACCCAATAGTCGAATTATAGGTAATCATTCAGAGTGGAACAAATGGGGAGTCGTCAGAAACTACCAAAAGCGTTTGAACGCTGGAGGTAGAAAGTAGGATTGTCATCATCCAAAATTGGTTTTGAGTCACTATCATCAATTGTTTGGTTTCCAAACAGCTGAGGATTAAGCTGCCTAAGAAACTCAAGGCAATGGTACCCAACGAGATTTGGTACCTAACACTTGAGGGTCAGACTAGCATAAAACACAAATAATTTTTTTCAGACAGCTGAAAAGTAGTGTGCCAATTCTAACTACAAAAAACCCCCAATTATTCCCTAATAAAAGGAGATTAAAACTTGATATGAACTAAGTTGTTATACGTTGCTTAACATTACTATTAAGAGAAGAGTGCAAGGATCAGATATCCTTAGGTTGTTTTTATCAAATCTCTGCTTAGCTCTGCGTAAAGATAATAGGACAAGCGTTCCATACCAGTACCAAAATATCTTCAAGAGGAAGAAGCACCAGTTTAGCATTGAAATTTTCTTTTAACGTAGATTTTGGGCAATCAACAATAATTATAGTCTTCATACTACTAATGCCCCATTTATCAAATTCAATCAACAAATCAACACAAGGATCCACGAATCTGTGCAGTTGAAATCAAGGGCCAGAAGTGAGCATCCATCCAGCGCCCAGATTTTAACAACCATAAATATGTCTGTCAAAATAATGACAGTGATTCAGATACTCTTGTTCCCTCTGTATTCCTCTGATCTATTTTTTACCCTATAACCTCAGTTTGGGGACTCAGTCACTAAGGTAGAAGTATGAGTGATTAAACTAAAGGTCCATGTCATTGTTGACACCTGATACTCAGTGAATGTTATATATTCAAACTGGTCATTAAGATTAAAGATGATCCTGATCTCCAACGTATTGTTAAGTATGGAACGGCAGGCCCCATTGCATTAGGTCTCTTGGTGCTTACTTGGCCTTACTACTAATTATTTTTTGCTTCATCTAACGACCCAGTTGTAGTTCTTGGAAATCAGAATTATGATTTATTTCTTGGAAAGAAAGTTCTGCTTTATTATTATGGTATTTTTAACCTTTCTAAATCCTACTTATTTATAATTGGGCATTGAGTACTGCTTATCTTCTAAACGCCAATAATTAAGAATAAAAGCCCCATAAAAAATTCCTTATGGAAGATGACCAAACTCCATATCATATTGAGTACCATGTAGTTGGTCCTTGAGTGAAAATGCCTCCCAATCAACTGAAGTCCAGGAAGGAATGCCATTATATTTTCCATCTAAAGTTGTAGTCACATCACAAGAGCAAGTAATAGTAGATATCCAAGTCTAAATACACATTCCCCCTGGTCATATACTAGAAGTGCGGAGTAAATAGCGCAGGGGAACAAAAAACTGTTCATGAGAGTTTTCAACTGTTTCTATTTATTTTGGTATCTTCAATCCTAAGTATGAAGTCGGATTTTCTGTGGATTAACTAGTTTTCATAAAATACAGCTGATACAGAATTATCTTTCCCCTGCTTCATATCAAGCTTAGCTTGATGATGCAATTTGTAAAGGCTCTTATACTCAAAAGAATGTTTTTAACACATTGTTTCTATTTTTCCTGTTCTGTCATTCAACAAAATATAAGCAAGTGTGTTTGATGGTCCGCACATTTGATCCCTTGTACATGACAAGGAATTTAGCAAGAAGATGGATCAAAAGAAGAGAGTAGCATGTATGTCTTTTGTAGAAATTTTACTAACAACTTCCTTGGTAATAAGAAGGCAGAAAACTATGTATTTCTGGTTCAAAGGATGCTAAAAACATTTTGAGATCTAGGATGCAACATGAGTATTAAGATGCACTTCCTGAATAGCCATCTTTATCAATTTCCTGATAACATTGGGGATGTTAGCAATAAGTAAGGGGAACTCTTCCATCTAGACCTGAAGATAATGGAAGAGCGTTAATAAGGGCAATGGGACATGAATTTGATGGCAGACTACTACTGAAGCATCAAATGAGATCATCCTGAGCAAGTCCACAAGTTCAAGAGCTACAAGCGCAAAGTTTTGCCTGAATGAATTTTGCATGCCCTCTATGTCACATTGCTGCATTAAATAATTAAAACCTTCCATCTTTATGTACAGATTAATGCTATAGTTAAGAAAATAATATTTTTGGATTTAATAGTGTTTTATATTATATTTATGCTCAAAAATAAATTATTTTAATTCTTTTGCATCTAAAACTGTATTGATAATCATACTCATTGTACATGTTTTTGTGTTTAAATGGCTTATATTATCTTCACTTAGGTGATTAAGATGATATCCCACATTTTTAAATTAAAGCAAATGCTGAAAAATTTGATATATTAACATTGGTGTAAAAATTGGTAAAAGCGAATTGCAAAAAAAACTTTGGCTTGCAGAGAAAAATTAACTTCAGATAAGAAATCCGCGCACCCAAATTAGTAAAGAACAAGTGTTATTATCAATGTTACAAAAATTTTGTTTCCTTGTGTAATCCATCTATCAAAGAGATATTACTCTGGCCAGGCATTCTATATCCAGCATATTTTTTGGACTATATCAGTTTTATTAGGCAGTCTAATTTTGCCCAAACATGTCCTAGGGAAAAAGGATCATATTTCTTATGTTCATTCGTTACCTGTTGCTGAATTACATAGAGTACACAAATTTGGTACCCTGGGATTTCAGACTTGAGGATCCTCCTACTATAGCCACCATCAAACTTAATATTGGCTCAGACCTCACCAAAATTTAATGAAAGGCCTCTGACAACTCTTAGCCAATTAATCTATATCTTTTCTTTTGGCCCATACAATTTTGAAAAAATGGGTGGAGTGACTTATCAAATAGAATTAGGGGATGCTTCACTAATATGGACCAAGCTTATCAATAAGAAAAGTGGAAGAACCCAAGTAACTTTAAAGTTATAATAACTTCTTGTGTTCAGTCAAATGAAGCCTTCCTAAAGTCCTTGGGTTTGGCTTTGCTGTTGTGGAAAAAGAAATATGGACCCATTGTGTAGTGTAGGATTATTTTAAAATGAACTCAATCACCCAAAAGGACAGCTATCCCTTACCTAGGATTTTTGATTTCTTTTGGATGCTGGACAGCTCAAAGTTCTTTTTTACTATAGGTCTATTCAGCAGATATCAGAAAATAGACCTTGCCCAAGAGGACTAAGAGAAATGCACCCTTGTCAATAAAAGGGCCAGTTAAAACCAATTTGAATGCCGTAAGGGCTGTGCAACGCCCCAGCTACATTCCAGCAAGCCATAGATAGTATCCTAGGGTACCTGAAAATTTCATGTGTCCTTGTATATTTTGAGAATATTAATTTCTTTCCTAAACTTTTAGCTCCCATATCAATCACCAACACCAAGTATCAATTGACTACAGTTAGCGTTATTATAAGTTTGGAGTTTCACAGGTCATACTCAATACTAAAAGGTATAGCTTCTCATATATGTAGTATGTGTAGTGGATAGTAAATATTAGTATATATCATTTTATTCATTTGTTTGTCTTAATTGAGGTGTCCTTGTGTCTATTGAAATCCAATCAATCTTCCAAAGCTAAAACCCAAATAAAAACTATGTAATAATTCTAAACTGAAACTTAAACAACTTTAATTATTTTTCACTTTTTTAATTTTTATTTTATAATTCAGCAAGCTTTTTCTTGATTCATCTCATTTTTTGGAATTTAACCTGCCAAACCCTAATTACAATTAGACTCAAAAGGTCTGAATTTACTATTTTTGAATTTTAATTGTCCTTTGATTTTGTAATAAATTTAATTTTATGGGGTCAGCTCAATATGCTAATTTAGAGAGTTTGTCAATAATTAAGTTGAATTGAAAAAGTTATAAATCTCAAATTTAACCTTTTGGTGCAATAATAATGTATAAAGTCAATAGTTCATCATTTTGACTCAGTCATCTGGGAAAGTGAGTTCAACAGGAATTTGGGTGTTATAACAATCTTGTAAAGTTTGGATAAAATTTCTGAATATAATCAATTGTCAGTAGTTGTCAACAGGTAATTTTGAAAGTATGACATCTTATAACGTTTAAAAAAACTTTCTAAATATATTGAATTTTCAGGTCTCAATGGCAAATAATTCTGGTGTGCTGTTGATATGGTTAGCTTGAAAATCGTTCTCAAGTTTAGTAACACAAGTGATAGCTTGCATATTTTATTAAGTTTAGTACATTTATCAAAAGTTGGTTGTATGTCATTCTCAGAATTTGATAGCTGCAGCTGTAGTTACTTCCATAACCTTGGTCTTTCAACGTTAGTGCCAATAAAGTTAACCTAAATATTATCAAATATAGAGAGTTAGCTGTGGGTATAAAATATAAAAGTTTTTGGTTGTAATCCCAAATCTTGTCAACATTCCCAATATATCATCTTCCTTGAACATATTCGGGATTTTCAATGGGTAATTGTTTTATTGATCTTTGTTATATCAATAATCGTTGTCCATTATCCAGTTAAAATCCATAGAGTGTTTTAATCTCTCAGTTCTAGTGGGGGCATAGAAATTTAGCATGTACCCTATTGACTATCCAACATTCACAAATTTCCTTAGTTATATAAACGTCTGGTCCTGTTCTGTCAATTAATGTAAATGGCCCTTTATATAAGGATGCTAGCTTATTTGTTCTTCCAGCATTATGGGTATCACAAAAAGCTAATTTTTCATTCACTTGGAAAGTAAAAAATTGTTTCTTTAAATTTCGTCAGATGATCTCTTTGTTGCTTTCCTGGTCATAGTGGAGCCATAGGCCTGAGCATGTAAGTTTATTTATAAATGTTCTAAACTTTAAGTACAGTTAAATGGTTAATGTTGAGATAAATTGGGTATGTCTAAATATAATAATTGGACAGAGCTGGCTGACAACCATATAGTTTATAAATAGTACTCCCTGCTATGCTGTGATGGCTGCTATTATATGCTAACACAGCAGATCCAACATTTGTTGCTCAATGAGATGGTGAGTTCGTGGCTATTTTATAAGTATTTGCATTAAAGTCCCATTCACTTGCTCCACTACCCCATTGGTTTTAAGATATACAGGGATGATAAACCTCCTCTATAAGCTATAGCTCATTAAGTTGAGAAACTACATTGGATGTAAAATTAGTCTTATTGTCAGTGAGTATTATCCAAGGGCATCGTAACAACAAATATCTCCAATATAGATTTAGCTGTAGTCAATGCTCCCAGATCTCAAATTGCCTTGGCCTTAACCCACTTATTAAGGTGGTTAATTGCCATAAGGATATAGGTAGAATTCAGGCTGCTGGTAGAGAGTGGCCAAATTACATCTATTGAAATGGTGTTCTAAGCCCATCTTAGCCTCATTAGCTTTATGTTGTTCGTTTAATTGATGCCTTGTTTAGTATGTATTCAAAGTATTGTGAAATTTACGTCCTGTATGTGAAACTAATGTGACTCATTTTAGTAAATTGGCCCTAACTTGTACAAGCTTTTAGTATATCATCCCATGGCTCATGACTCTATGGTCTTCCCTTATAATATTCATCCTTCTAGATGGTCTCAGTATCAAATTCCTGGATCATTGACATATATTTTAAATAGTCTTTTTTAATCACAGCGTCATACATATTTTAGTTTAGAACTGCCTTTATTTTTTGGTTTATATGAATAATTATTTTCTAATATTTTATCAAATAGGTCTTTTTAAAAAGGGACTAAGGTAGCTTTTAGGGTAGTAATGACAGCCCTTCTGCATTTTAGTTAGCTGAGTTTGTCAGTGAGTGATCTCATAATCATTTGCTAGGAGCTTTAGCGCCCAGCGTAATAGGTTCTCCTCCAGTTTCTTTCTTAATTTTGTGCCCACTTTAGGGAACTGTAATCAGTAACCAACCCAAAGAAATTGTTGGGCTTCCATTTTTAAGCTCTATGGTGCTATGTTCAAAAATCTTGACAGCCTATACTTAAAGCTGAATTTGTCACATGACATTTATATTTTATCTAAAAGGGTGCTAAGTCAAGGCTTATGTCCCATCAGCTAGAGCATCCATCCTATAGTAAGTACGACAAGATGGACTTATTGAAGTCAAGTACCATAACAAGATATAGAAATAATGATGTAACTTTATTAAAGTATGAAATAAGAGTTTTTATATGTCGCGTTTAACAATATAAACCCCCCAAAAAGGATTGATTGTATTAATAGAGGGGAAACTGGAAGGGAAGCTCTTTTCCAGGCGATGCATTCTGGAAGGTATAATGTCTTTTTATTACTTTTTTGATATGGCAAAATTATGAGATGAATACTCAAGTCATATAAAACTGGGGGTCACTTTGGTTTCTCATTGGAAGCTTCTTGATTCAGGCCCTTTTTAGGCTTCATCTTAATGTGCTGCCTCAAATGCCACCTTGAGTAGTTGTCATCTGACCTATTGATAATCCTTCATTTTGATTAGGCAGGACTTCATCTCAGGGTATTTTAGGCTCAATTTGCTCCATTTTGATTTCTTAGATTAAATTTGAGCTGTATCAACTAATGGTTTCTCTGGGTAATTTAATAAGGCAATTCCTTTAATCACCTTCTCAGGTCTAGGAGTCAATTTGGTTGGGGGAGTTGAATATTTGACATTCTTATTATAATTTCCAATATCTGGATAACTGACATCAAACCCTTCAAAAATATTGGCATGTAAGTATCGTTACAAAAATTGGATATTTAAGTATATGATAGTTACTCCAGTTTCTAAAGTTTTGATTGAGTATTTATCCCCACATTTATAAGTGATAGAATATGGCCTATACTAGATGGAATATACTTTTAAACCTTGGGTACTAGCAATCATAATATAAGATCAAGTCCAAAATCACAGTCAGGCAAATGTTGGTGAGTTGCATCTTCTGCTTAATCTTCTACCATAACTGGCTGGCTAAATTTGTCATTGCCTCTAAATGAAGTTGGATAATCGTCTGGGATTATCTTCTCAGCGCTTTTTCAACCTCTTCCTTAATAGCACTGGTAACTTCAAGGGTTATTAAATCCAGAATTCAAGTTCTTTTACATACAAGGCCTTGAAAAGATTCTTTTGGTAATTTGATGCAAACTTATCTGGTAAGCCATCAATGCACTTGGGAGATATTGGTCTTAGTGTAATGGATCAGTAGTGGCCATCTTGCATATTATTAAAACCAACTTTCCATTTACTCTTTTTACATTCTCATTAGTAGAAGGGTTGTAAGGAGCTAAAATAGTTATCAAGTTCCCTTGCTTGTATCTAGGATACTCACAACACTTGATTCAAGGTTCTTCCCATTAACACATAGTATCACCTGTGGACATCCATGCCTAGTAATTATGTTTTTAAAAAGTTAGTAGTGGATTTTAGCAGTATTTGCGGGAATGGCAATTGCTTTGACCACTTCATGAAAGGATCAATCCCTATAAGGGTGTATTATTTCCTCCTGTGGGGATCAGCCAGTGGACCTATGACATCTAAACCGATGTATGAAACGGCTGCTGCAGTGTCATGGCTGATACTTATACTTAGCCTTATTCAGATTCTGCTCTTTAAAATTGATGAAAGCTTTCTAAGACTTCCATTTTATAGTCCAGTATTCCTTTCCAACAGTAGCGATCCTTATTCTATTTGTTTGTTTTCCTGGCTCCTCCATGTCTTAATGTATTATGAGCTTCCATTATAACTGGTACCCATCCTAAAGGTCACAAATAAGGTATCCGGTTGATTCCAACTTTTTTGTAAAGTAATCCGTTTAAAACCTTTGTATTTTGAGCATGTTATTTTAGAATCTTTATGAACTGGTTCATCTTCATCCTCCCAAGAGTTTGGCTTCATTAGTAAGTCATGTAATCGTTCAGATTCACATTAGTTTAAATAAAGTAGGGGCAATCAAGTCAATCCATCTACGTTTATGTGCTGCATTCCCACTTGATGAATACTATTCACGTCATAGTGCTGAAGTTTGAGAGCACAGAGGTCTAGTCATCCTGTTGGATCTTTCATATTTTTCATCAACTAAAGAAATGTGATCTGCCATAACTGTAAAGTTAGACATACAAAAAGTATCAGAAATGTTTACCGCCAGGAAAACAGCTAAGCACTCTTTGTCCATGACTTTACAATTCTGCTCAGCTTTATAAAGCGTTTTGCTATAATGGAACACTGGGTGGCCAATGCCATCCTATCCAGTTGAGAAAGAATGGAGCCTATGGATAAGTTGGAGACTCTGGTAAAACAGGATGAATGGCTTCCCATATCCTGATGTTGTAATATCAGTCATCTCTTCAACAAAATATTGACTAGCTCTAATGCAGTTCGTTGCTGAGCTCCTCCTATGAAACTGGTGTTTTTGGTAAGCAGTTGGACAAGAGGTTTAAAAAGTTGATCAAATCAAGGAAAAATATATGGTAATAACCTATCATTCCTAAGAATGCCTGTATGCCTTGAAGGCGCTTCAGCTCAGGCATCTTGGAGATTTCTTCAACCTTATCATATAAAGGTTGAATTCCTTCCCACAATATGACGTGTTTTTAATTTCAGTTCCTGTTGGAAAAAGGCACACTGAAGGCTTACTTGATGTTATTCTTTCTAGTCATTGAAACACTGACTTGATGTGGCCCAGATTATTAGTAAAGCTTTTTGAACTTATCAATATGTAATATAAATATACTTTCACTTAGCTGAGTTTAAGATCTTTCATGATGTGATCAATAGCCCATTAGAATGAGGCGGAAGCATTGCATAATGCATGAGGGAGCCAGGTAGGTTGAAATAACATTTCCATGAATATCAACGCACATTTTTCATAAGTTTCCACAATAGATCCATCTGCCAATAACCACTGGCAAGGTTCATCGTAGAAAAGAACTTGATATGGAGATTTGAGCTAGAGCATCATCAACTCATAAAATTGGAACGCTTTTTTTCAGTGAGGCTGTTTAGCTTTCTGTAACCCATCACTATTCTGTGACCACCATTTCTCTTTTTTTATGAATAACAGTGAGGATGACCATGGACTCTGGGAGGGCACAAGTAAGCCAGCATCCAATAATTGCTTAGCTTGGTTTTCATGTATTGCTTCTCTATCTTTAACTTCCTATAGGGCTTTAATTGTATAGGGTTGAATCTCCAACATCAATACTACTTTTCTAGTCTTTTTGTGACCATAGCACCTGACAAGAAAACATCCTGATAATCTTCAAGTAACTGGTTTGCTTTCTCAAGTTCCTCTGATTTGACTTATCAAATATTTGGACTTGAGGAGTAGCATAAATTAAATTGTTAGAAGGTAGGCCATAAAATTATGAGTGTCAAATTCTGATGGTTGACTTGAATATAACCCCTCAAAAACACGAAAACTTGGGCTGATTACACTGACGATATACCCTTAAAACTCTATTATAACTGGACAATTATTTTAATATTAACCTGGTGATTAGGTCTATTACTCTTACAATCTACTAAAAGCTGATTAATTTTGGGCCAAAAATTTTTACATTAACTATGGCAAATTACCCTAACAATCAACTATGGCCAATTTCTTTTCTCTAATATTATATTTTTCCCTAGTTTTCAACTATGGCCTAATAAATTTTATTATGATTCAGACCAAGTACCCCAATGTTAGTTTAAACCGTTTATCTTTTTTACAGCTCAGGCCAAATATCCTTGCTTAATTAAGCCAATTATACATACAGCAAACTCAGCAATTGGTTCAAATTAATTAGTACAATATTGATCTTAAGAGATTGTCTAGTGACAAATCCCTAAGAATTCCTCTAAAATTTTTTGGGTAAATAGAATCATAAGATTGCCATCATATTTTTGCAAGCAGTTTTCTGTCATATGCAAAGTTCATGTCAATCCATATAATTGGCATGATAGCACTTTCACATGGACCGCCCAAATGGGAGTACCTAGTGCTGTCAAGAAAAGCCTGCTGAATTCCCAATTTGAGGTACGTAAATTACCTAAAATCAATGCCAAATTTCTCAGAATTCATATTTTTTCATCTTCATAACAAAACTCAATATGGTTAATCTTAGGACAATTTTGCACATTTTTGTTGTAATTTTTGTCCCTGAAACCTTTACAAATATGAGATTATTTTGCCACAAATAGTATTAGCAATAGCTCATGGTCAAATCAGTTCTAGGGCAAATTGGGTGGAAGATAATTATCTGTGGAAATTGCATCCTTGAAATGTGGCTCAGAGGTGCCCTAGAGGTATAAATGCCAGTGGCTGGCCTAATAATTAGCATCCATTAATATCTGCTAATAAAGATATATTTTTTTAATTCTCTTTATCTGGATTTTTTATCAGAAGTCTTTTCTTGAAGAATTTAAACAAGATGTAAGTCAGAAATCTTCAGCTTTTACCTTTGCCTGCCCAGGTAGAAGTTCCCAAATTTGAGGTGAAAATTCACCCAAAAATTTACCAGAAGAGCCGTATCATTTTAAATAAGCCTATTGAGCTTCTATACAGTTGTATGAACTGTAAGGCACTAGCTAAAACTGAGGATCTTTTGATTGAACTTCTTCCAAAATATTTGTGCAGGATTTATTTTATCAAATTCCACTTAGCGTATCTTTCCAAGCAATTTATTTGGAAAAAGTAAATCTTGATTGCCCGCTGTAGTTTTGCTCTGATGTCCTTGGATTCCACGCCAGCTGCTCCAATGTGGGGCAGCGGCGAAACTCCCCCACTGTTTTCTGTCTGACAGGAAAGCGCACTTGGACTGGCTCGCCAAGTCATACCAAACCCCTGTGATGATTTGTTCCTCCCAAGGATCTTGACGCCCACCTAGCTCAAACCCAAGCGGTGCCCTGCTGCCCCTGGTGCTCCCCCAGAGCAACATGAATTTTGTCTTTAGGGTTGACCATGGGAAACTTTTCCCCTACTATTACCAATCAATTATTGAAATGGCTCATGTGATGATGCATCCCACCAGTTTTATTGACTTTCGCCCCTATGAGGGGTATTTTGATCTTGGCTTCACCTGCAAAGCTGATGCTGCCACTGTGGCAACTGTGCCCTGGTTTTCCAGGGTACCTCTCTCCTCGCAATTTGGATCTGGCTCTCATAAGATACCACTTTGGTGGTTCAGTTTGCTGGTTTGCCTGCCCACCTTTCCCCTGAGGTTCTCCACCAGGAGCTGATGGAAGATTTGGCAGCCCATGGCTCCAACCCCATATTGCAATTTGTGGTCCCAAATGGGGCCACACGCTTTGCTGGGTCTCGGGCATATGCCACAATCAGCATTGAATCAAATAAAATTGCCCTGTTGATTCCCCCTCGCGCCATTATCCCCTCTGCCCCCAAACATCCATTATGGGCCCTCATCAAGGGCGGACAGATGATCTGTCCATCCTGTTTCAAGTTGGACCACTCAAAATGCAAGTGCCCACCCCTGACTGTTTCTGGTGGTGCTGATTTTTCATCCACCGGCATCCAATCTGCCACTCACCCTGCACCAGCTTCAGTATGGGGTACAATCCTACCTCCCCCTCCCCCAAAGCCTGTTGCTGAAGCTGTGCCAACAACCACCAATCAGCCTCCTCCTCGCCCCAGTACCACAAACGCTCCATCCAATTAAGCACAGGATTGGACCCCAGTTTGTTCTCATGCATCCTCCAATGAACTAACCAAACCTCAGAAATATGCCGACTCCCCAATTTAATTCACCCAAAATTCTTGTGATATATTGGCTGAAATTGATGAGTCCAGGAATATAATTGAAGACCGCAATATACAAATTGAGTGGTTTATATATATTAACTAAGACAATGAACTACCACCTCGCTTATACACCCCCCAGAAAAATGCCAAAAGTTCCGCAGTGACCACCAGTTGGCTGTTGATGCAATGGTTAAGCCAGGTCTTCATCCTCTCTGAAAAACTGCCGTCAAATCAGTGGCGATGCTTGCAGGAGAAATTTCTTCCTCCCATTATTCCCTCCAAAGCCAGTAAGGTTTAAAAAATATGTTGATCAAAGCCCACAAAAATGCCAACGACGCCATCCAGCACATGGCAGTGGTAGCGTTGATTCCCAAATCTAAGATTACCTGCATTAATATTGCCACGTTCACAAAACTATCTGATGCACGCATGAAAGCTGAATTAGCTTAAGCAAATTATGTCAAAACCCTTATGTATAATGGCTGTATTCTTATCACCCCAATCATTGAAAATATATCTCCACATCCCGCTGATGCCCCGACGCTTTTGCTCTCTGCCATATCCCATGCCCTGCTTTGGGATGAAGTAGAGGATGAGGACGAGCCCCCTGATCCCCCTTCCCCTTCTGCCATGATGGGATAAGCGGTTCCCACTGTCCCACCTGGTAAGTTAAGTTCACAGTATGTGTGTCATCCGCTCATTTTGGGAAGTTCATTTGTTTTATTTGATGAGGATTTATTTTAGATTTTAAGTTTTGGTAATGTCTGTCCCCTGGTCAGCTTACCTTGGTTAAATAAAAGGATCTATTTTATCAGGCAAGTGATCCTTGGGTTTAACATTGAGTAACGATAAAATGTACTTTTTTCTTCAATTGGAAATAAATTGACCTTTCCCAATCTCCTGATACTTCTTGACTAAAATATCTTAGATGGTTAGGTTTCAAATTAATAGCTTAATAGGCCACTGATAGGATGGATTGAGGGCTCTTGGAAAACTTTTGGTTCAAACCTACTTACTCCATTGGCACTAGTGATATGTAGCAACCAGTTCAAGGGTATACTCAGGGTTATGTTGGTAGAAACCACTCTTTGTTCTCTGGGTTTAAATTTTATCTCCTCAGTGGCATAAATTTGGTATGCCCTCTGCTGCATCTACTGAGTTGGGTAGCTATTTTTTGCTTCTTCCAGAGGTAGAATAAAGTAAGTTAAAGCAGACACAGGTTACACAACCAGACAAGAGTAATTATTTTTGATGGAGTCTTTATTATCCAGTACATGGGGAACTTCATAGTTGAGGAGAGATGGTAACCTTCTTTGATATTAAAAAATTCCTTCATATTTAATAATAATTTGTGTCCTGATGAATATATCATATTGGCTGTAGGCTAGGGCAAAAACAGGATCTGAGAAAACTAACTTGCCAATTTGGGTTGGCAGAGATGAATATGCATTAATCACTTTTAAGTTGTTTGTACCAGTGGTACTATATTTTTGAGAGTATTAGAGGTCTGGGGAGATCTTGATTTTCTTAATTAATTTGGGATGAGACAACATTAATGGGTGATCCCATAACTAAGACAGCCATAACCTTTACCTATTGAATTACTGCTTTCACCTTGGATATGGTACACCAAATTTAGTGGAAGGGCTGATACTTCTTTGAGGCGGAACGTTGCATCGAGATTTTTGCAGTCTATAGTATTTCTTCTTGATATCAAGAAGACTTTGGATGCTTGATTTGGGTCAGATTAACAGGACTAGGTACTGATCAACATCACTAGCTATCAATTTATCCTAGAACACCTGATAACATGACTGAGAAAAGTTCCTTGGGACCTGGGCATTATTAATATTTTTGGCAAAAACTGGTCCAAAATGGCGAACTCAGAAGATGAAACTAATGTTTAATAACCTGTGTCTTCTTGATCCAATTCAGAGTTATCATTGGGTTTATTCTCAATGCAAGTGATTTTAGTGATTGGCAATTTTCGCTTTCAGGAGGTTTGGGTTGGTCAGCTTTAGAATTACCTGACCCTAAGCGGACCTTCCTTTTCCCTTCTTGGTAAGAGCAGGGTTCTTCCTAAATCAAATATTTGGTATGGTTGTTCTTCTTACAATAGTTGTATATTAGCTTCTCCTACTTCTTAGGCTTTGCTTCCTTCACAGTATACACTCTGAGTTCCATGGAGCATTTTGAGAGGTCTCAGGATTTTGTATATCAACTACCTGGAGTAGGGCTTCTTTAATATCCAATACAGAAGTGAAACTTTATTTGACGGAAGTGACATTCAGAGCTAGGTCAGGGTTACTATGTAAACGTGCTACAATTGAAGCTACGGCAACATCTAAAGTAGGCATTTTTGTGGTCATAAGTTTTTAAATTTATATATATAAAAGTGATCAGCGATTAAGGAAGGGTTTCATTATAGCGTAGTGTGATTTTCATGAAGGCCTGTTTCTTCATACTTGGGCTCTGCTTTGACCTGAATCCCATGATGAGCGCTTCCTTCACTTATCTCCCAATATGCAGGTCACCCATATGATGCACCAATATTTCTTGAGACATATGGATTGAACAAGATAAAATATGTTTACCCTTTTAATTATCAAAATACACCTTTTGTCGCAGCTTCATAGACATAGAAAAAAGATGTGATACTTCCTTCACCAGGTGTAAACTTGTCCTTGAACATAGACCTATAGGTATTGGCCTCAAGCTTGTAATGACATGTACTTTAGGAGTTTCAGATACATTAGTTTTCATTCTTATTGCACTCTGTTTAACTTGGCATTTGAGTCGACATATTTGATTCTGTAGATGATTGAAATGTTGCTCCATTTCCTCTAGGGTAAGTCTTAGCGCAAAATCCATTAGATTAATTCATCTTGCAAGAATGACTTTATGATTCTCCAGGTTCTTATTGCAGATGTTTAGATCATGAACTTGTTGGTGAGCAGATGAGTGTTACATTTGCAAAAGCTTACTCTCAGCCTCCAATACTCCATGCTTTGATTCAAATCCTCCTTTATCTCTTTGCATTCAGTGCTCTGAAGAGACTTGTCAGTATTAGCTTTCAACTCTCCATTGGAGAGTTTCAGCATATTTCAGTCTCATTGAGGCGACAATAGACTTGGTTAATGTCCTCTTGTCTGGGAAATTTTCCCCTCATGTTGCTCTACAATATGTTGAGTCGCTCAGTAAAGGAAAGAGTAGATGCCTGGGTCACATGGTTCGCTAGATCTTGTTTATCCTGGGCTACATGAGAAATGACATTCTGTGAGCTTGAAGAAGTTTCAGAGGTTTGATGGGCCTCCAGCTCATCGATTCATCGTAAGGCTTACTCTAGCCAGGCCCTAAAAAGAATATCTGTTCTTCCTCCTGCTGATGTCTAGTTGGAGATCTTTGGCCAGTTTGTCTTGGTCTTTGATATTTTGCCTTTGGAGCTCCTCAGTGAAGGCTTCAAGTAAACACTTAGTAGTCTCATTTGATTTTGGGATGACTTTTAGAAAAAAAACTTTATAACTTCCTCTATATACTTGATAACATTAGAATCAATTGTCCTCATTTGATTAAGGAGATGAATAATGTAGGAGCAGTTTGTTTTGATCAGATGACGGACATCTCCTATACTCTGTGATGCTAAATTATATACCTGCTCGTAGACCATTATTAAGGCCCTTTGGGTATTGATATGATGGTGGAGTTCCTTATTAAGGACTCCTAGTAAATGCACAACATGATAAAGTGCGGGGTGCACAAATTGTTTTATAGCAAGGTAGATTCACACATGATCCATAACTCTCTTGAGAGCACTTTTTTAATACAGGTTCATGAGAGTCCTATCCACACCAGATGTCCTTTCTTGGCTGGCTCTTTCTCCTGGGGTTGATGAATCCATGAAGTAACTCTTGGACTCTTTCGTTGGAAGCTCAGGTTAGATAAAGAAATTTGGAAATCCTCATAGAAATTTCTTAAACATATTTGGATGTGACGATAAGTAGTGTTATAATTTTGGATAATAAAGATAATATATGCCAAGAAGGTTGCACAGGGTAAAAGCCCACTGAGAATTGAACAGATGATATGAAGTTTTTCATCCTCAAAGCGACTCAATAAAATTAAATAAAATATGGTGCAATTGCCTCAAAGACACCTCTTTATTTAGCCTAATATTTACATTAGATACTCTTTACTCTGCTATCTCTCCTCTATTCAATATCCTCTTCTCTTCAATCATCTCATATCACTTATATATCAGCAACTTCAGTTGATACCACTCCTTTGGATTTGACTATTTTGTTCCGCCATATTCTCATTAGCTCTGGCAAAGTATGCTATTCTTAAATTCACTATTGCCTTAGTCTGAGGCGATCTACTTGATATTCATTGAATGTCAACATTTTTTTTTCTTGCCTTATTTGGAGGTGATCCAATATCTATCCTTCCAGAACCAATATCTCCTTATCCCAAAGCGCTTGAATATTCATATACTAGTGGCCTTAGTCAAAGTATTCTAGATAATCCGCCATAAATGTTTAGGGATTATTGTCCAGTCATATCAGAATCTTAACAGGTGGACTTCACATTCAATCATATTCACCATATCCATTGTGCACCCAGAAGGCGACAGTATCAATCAGGTAACTTAAATGGTGCAATCAGTTTGTTGCAGGTATCATAAAGTGTCAGCTGAGCACCTGTGGTGAGCACCTGTGGTGAGCACCAGCCTGTTGGGCTTCCATTTTCAATCTCAATGGTCCTATGCCCAAGAAGCCTGACAGTCAATACATGAAGCTGACTATGTCACATGACAAGTATATTTTAAAAATGGTGCCAAGCCACCTCTTATGTCCTGTCATCTAGATTATCCATCCTATAATAAGTACGACAAGATGGACTTATTGGAGTCAAATACCAAAACGAGATATAGAAATAATGACGTAACTTTAATATAGTATAGAATAGGAGTTTTATATGACGCTGTTAACAATATATATCCCAAAAGGATAAAGATTAGTAGATAATGGAGAGGAATTCTGAAATGGAAGCTCTTTGTCAGGAGATGCATTTGGAAGGTACAATACCTTTTTTATATTTTTGATAGGGCAAAATTATGAGTTGAATACCCAAGTCATATGAGACTGGAGGTCACTTAGGTTAAACACCTGAAAGCTTCTTGATACTTCCGTTTTTTAGGTTTCATCTTAATGTGCTGCCTCAAATGCTACCTTGAGTAGTTGTCACCTGGCCTATTGATAATCCTTCATTATGATTAGGCAGGATTTCATATTAGGGTACCTTAGGCTCAATTTGCTCCATTGTAATTCCTTAGAGTCGATTTGAGCTGTATCAACTATTGATTTTAATGGGTAATTTAAAGAGGCAACTCCTATAACCCCTTCGTGGGTCTAGTGTCAATTTGATTGAGGGAGTTAAATGTTTAATATTCTTCTTATCATGTCCTAATATGGATATCCAATAGCGTATTCCCATATATGTATGCCCAAAACTGTATGCATGCATTAATGATGGTAAGATACTCCTTCTCTGTGACAGTATAAATTCATTCATGGTAATTAAGAGATCATCTGAAGTATGCCCCTGGGCGCTGCTGCCTTCCCCCACCAGTGAAATAACAGCACCTTTAGCTGTTAGTGATGCATCCATTTTGATAATAGTTTATTTCCCAAAATCTGGGTAATGCAAATAGGTGCCTTTATCAGTTTATTTTACAACCCAGCAAATGCTGAATGGCACTCTAGTGGCCAGTTTACTTAACCCCTTCTTTAATAAATAGAATAATGGCTCAGTAATATGAGCAAACTCCTCTAAAAAATGTCTATAATTACCTACCATTTATCAAAGGACTTGGACTTTGCGCGTGTTTGTGGGTATTTTAATCTTCAATATGGCTTCTATCATCTGTGGTTGGGTGCAAAGTCCATCTTGGTCAATAATAAAGCCTAAATATTCTAATTATTTTCTAAAAAACTGGCAACTTTTGGCTTAATTTTTAGGTTGGCATCTAGGAGACTTTGGAAAAATTGTTTCAGCTGCTACAGATTCTGTTAAAAGTCCGTGAAAATATGTTAAGTTCATCAAGGTAAACTAAACACATGAGAGTTTGGGATCACCTTAAATTTAATCCAACACTTGATGGAAAGTCTGTGGCTCATTGCATAATCGTTAGGGCATATGGATTGAATGGAAGAGCCCTCAAGTAGTGATGCTTGTGCACCTTTCCTTCTCTTCTGAAGGCAGCACAATCTTCCAGTGCCCAAAATGAGGTACATGACCTAAAAATACTTGACGCCTCTCATCCTATACAAGGCATCATCAATACAAGAAAATTGGTAAGAATCTTTTTTGTGATAAAATTTCATCTGACAATTGAGTACCACCCTGTTTGTCCCATCTTTCTTTTTTACAATAATAATAGAACTAACCCAGAAATCATTGAGGGGACCATAAGCATACCTTTAGTAGCTTGTTTATTTTCTCATATACATCCTGTTATTGAACAGAAGAACGTCAAGTCATTATTGACCAAATTTGCCTTGCCTCTCAATATTAATTAAGTGTTCAACTCCTTTAGCCTGTCCAATGTCAAAGTCATCCTGAGCAAAAATGACTGAGTATTTAAAAAGCGCTATAGCCTGATTCTTTTTCACCTAAGTTACCAAGTAAGCATATCTTTTGGGATAACTGAATAGACTCCATGTTTGTCATTTGGCAGTCAAACTCAGAGAGATCCCAAATACCAGTTACTGTGCGTATCTCTTCCTAAGGGACTAATGCAGGAAAGCAATGATCTAATTTTTTAATATATATAGGGTCTTAGTCAAGTTGCCACAAGTATAAATATTTTCTGGTAACCTGGGGCAACCAAACCTGGGGCTACGCAAGGTTCCCTGTGGGAGAGTTTCCATGGCTGATACACCTCTGCTACTAGCCCTTCAGGTATTTCTACATTTAAGCCTTCTCTTATTACCCTCTGGGTCCCAGGTGCTAATTGAAGGGTAGTGATCCTGTAGTGTAACTCCGCATTGTTCTAAAAAAATTGTCATAGGGTTTTATAAACTTATGGCCCTCAAACGGTACCTTATGGCAAAATGCCATGCCCATACACCAGTGTTATGTAGGCGGGAGGTTTTGTTGATCTTTATTATTTTAAAATTTAGTATATGGGCAGCGTTTGTCCAAGGATATATAGTGTGTTGTTTTGGGAAAACAAGTTATGCCATAGCTTCTGAGGAAACTGGTGTTAATCATATGTTATATTTTAGGTTAGGTAATACAATTTCAGGAGCACTGACTGCAAGTGATCCAAACTGAAGGGGCAGAGCTATGTACGCTCCTTGACTCATGGCACTAGCGGTCTCAGTTGTTCCATATTACTTGCAATGATTAACATCAGGGGCTAATTGTAGCTTTTTCACTAATTAAGTTGAGACAATATCTATTGGTGACAATCCTATAATAATAGCCTGAACTTTTACTTTGTTTACCATAATATAAATATATGTGCACCAAGAATAAAGCGAAGAGGTTGAGTTGACCGTGTGAATATTAGTAGGATCAAATGAATTAATAGTTTTGACCGGTTGATGACCAACATAAGGGCACTATATAAGTTTTGGGGAGCAACCCTGCGGCTTAATTGAAAGGAGTTCCCATTTTATACTAAAAGGGGGATAAAGCCAGAAGCCATCCCTCTCATCGCCATGAGAAAATTAGTCCATGTGGTAGATGAGAGGTGGGTGATGATATATACCTTTGAAGATTGTGTCATTTTCAACATGCCAACTACCAATGAGTTGGTCCAGAAAATTTTGAAGTTGGTAAGTGTCAGTGGCATGAGGACATCTCCAGCAGAGGTTTGTAAGTGATTCTCCCATTAAGAGGTTATCTTCAATGGTTAAGGTTCCACTAATAAATCTGAATTAATATCCAGTAAAATACATTGATTAAAACAGTTTCAGGCTTGAAAATCCCCAGCCATCAATCCCTTCATTGCTGCCAATCATGAGCCCATCCCTGATAGGTACAGGCATAATAAACCCCTTCCCACACTCAATGGGATTAGCATATGTGGCTTAGCCATGGGTGCACCTAAACGCCCACTGGGAAAATTGTTGCTGATCTTCCAAGTAAAATTTCTTCACAAGGGAAATTTTGGTGCAAAATTCGAGCATATGTCAGCTGTCCAGGCTAAGATCAATCCAGAATCATAAAGATTTCATGATGTTGATCTGCCATAGTAAAATGACATAAATTTGTTCCTTGTGGCAAATAAAATTGTTCCCATTCCTCTGTTTTGTGAGCTTATAAGGCAGCGGAATCTGACATGTTCCACTATCATTCCACCTTTTTCCTTTCCATCCTATATTTTCAATAAAGGGATCCTTAAAATTAAATTTTTATATGTTTTAATCAGTTTTCCTGGATACTCTAGTAATTAGAGCTGCCAATTTTTGGGAGTATCTGGCTAGCTCTTGCAGATTCTCTATTAACTTTCCATTCCACAATATGGATGTCTGTACCAAAAGTACTCTAGCTGGTGTTCTGTGTCAGAAAAGTATCTATAACTGTCAATTCCAAGCAAGGTAGTGCGAGATTACATCCATACCACCAGTGAACCAGCCATTAGTATGATGGTAAACAGAGCACCGCGGAGTGTGCTTGAGCCAAATTAACTCAGGACAATGGTGTACAACGCATTATATAGTATTTAGTATCATATAAACAACAACGCTTGGGTGGACCCCAAAGGTAGTCCATAACCAAGTGGAGATCTGTGCTAGAGTGAGTGGGTGCCTTGGTCTGGAGGGGACCAGGGGGGCCCAGCGGTGCACCAGATATGGTTGATATTTTTGTAAAATATAGCGGCCAACGTTGCTAAAGACCTTCCCAAGGAGGTCCGTGCACAGGTCTTCCCCAGACACCATATTTTAAAAAGCCTAAACAAATGTGAAATATTTATTAGGGAAGATGACCAATAAGGGAAGTTGGATTCAAGAAAAATACTTTAAACAATAGGAGGTGAGTTGTTGATCAAGGAAAATGGTGTCAAGCCTAAGCAAACAAATTGGTCACCCTATCATTGGCTAGGGTACTGTAGCTCAAGATTGACAATAATTAAGTTATTGATTGCATGTTGAGCTGTCCTAATTTGCAATGTTGAAAATTAATGTGTTAAAACTCCCATTCTATGACCAATCAAATCAAAACATCATTTTTAAGAAGATAGCTATTGCATTTTAACGCTCTTTCTGTAATGCAGAGCTGATCATCACGCACTTCCCTTGGACCAACTTGGGCATATCTATCCTGCACCCAGAGTTGGTCCAAGGTATATTTTAAGTCAAGGAGGTCCTTCATCTTGACCTTTTTGGACTCCTGATGACTAGCCTTATTTTGGCAGTTGGTTTCCACAATTATGTCATGTAACCATGAAATTACCTTCTCATTACTTTTGGGCTCCACCCCCCTCCAGGGAAAATTTCTAAGGAAAAGTTCTTGTGGGCAAGGGCAAACTTTATGGCACCAATGGCTTGCTTGGACTTAGATTCTGCAGCCTCGTGAAAAGCTTGTGGAAGACTTCAATAAGATCTTAGGCATGGGCGCAGTCATGCGCTGGTACCCAACTGTTATCCACTGTGTCAAATCCTATCCAGAATACAAGATACTCAAGTCTCCTTCATACCCAATGGGAAGATACTATCTCCTCCACTTCCCACTCTGACGCCCCATCCACAAGATAAGCCTCAGGATTCTCTGGTGGAAGTCCCTCAAACAACATAAGCTTACTTTTGTAAAAACTGAAAAGATTCATACTGAGGGGGGAGATCCAACTGGTATGAGGCGTGGCCCACCTTTCTGACAACGTGGTAAGTCACAATCCTCTTTGGTCCCAGTTTTTTGCATGATTACTTAACTGGGATGTTTTAGCATCCATCACCACAAGATCTCCTTCCCTTTAATCTGGATCAACTCATCTCTTACCATCATCATTCTCCTTGTAAGCTTTTATGGCTGCATCCAAATTTGTGTTTACCCCTAGGTGTACTTCCTGATTGTCTTTGCAAAGTCCATACAGCTTCCATCTTGGATCCACAACTGGGCTTTATGTTGAAGGCAGAGTTGAAGCCATGTTTGGTGAAAAAGGAAGAACAACCAATAGACGTTTGTTGGGCTTTGTTGTAGCTGAATTGGGCCATGTGGGGATGGGAAGCCCATATGACTGATACGTGGCAGTGTAACACCACAGGAACTGTTTCAAGCACTGGTTCAATCGTTCAGTCTGCCCATCTGATTTGGGTGATAGGCAGTTGAATGGCAGGGGAAAATATGAAGAGTCTTACATAACTCTTCCCAAAAACAGAGGTAAACTGGGGTCCATGATAGCTAATTATCTCTTGGGTGACCCCATATAGAGCAAACACGTGTGAAACAAAGAGTCTAGCCATCTCTGCCGCGTTTAATGTGGTTTTACAAGGCATAAAGTGGGCGAACTTTGTAAAATGGTCCACCACTACCATGATGGCATCATAGCCATCAGATACAGGTAATTTCACAATAAAATCTACCAACAAATAAGTTAAGGCCTTCAGCCTTTTGAGCTGGTACCAACAACCCCTCTGGTGGTTGGTAATTCAATTTCTTTGGTCGCAGATCAGACACTCTTTACAATATCTGGCCACCTGCGTGACTAACCCCTTCCCTTTGTAAGTGCGGCAAATTATCTTCAAAGTCTTTGCATTCCCAGGATAACCAATGGTGATTCCGTCATAATGGTCCCTGATGATTTCCAGAAAAAGTGATCCAGTGGAAACCCATAAGAATCCCCAGAACCACACCATCTCATCCTTCACGTGGTAACCTCTAGTAGTGTCCTCTTGATTTAACTCGCTCTTGGCAAGGACCATAGTATACTTGTCTGACAAAGGCTTTGAAAGGACTAACTTTCTGAATATACCATATTGCTCCGCATTTTCCAGAGGAAAATGCACTGGCCCATGGGCCAAGAGAGAGGGAAGTTGAGGCACACTTACTCAGCGGGTCACCATGAGTGTTGTGTACCTCTACCTCCTTAGGGTTGGGAGCTAGTGCAGGGTTTTGGGTCAATGCATCCGCCAAACCATTCTTCCTGCCCTTTGTAAACTCATAAGAAAATGCAATTTGGGCCAGGGTCTCATTTTAGCAGGTCTGCCATGGGGTCAAAACATGAGGTGCGCGGTAGTACAACAAGTCATGGTGATTTGCATGTATGCAGAAGGGTTGGGATAAGATGTGAAAATGATGACGCCAATAAGTTAATGCCTCACCTCTGCTGATAACTCTTTGTTATATATGACATAGTTTAACTTAGGCAGTGACATTTCCCTGGAAAAATATCTCACTGGATGTTCTATTCCATCTTTGCCTACTTGTAATAGGGCCGCCGCTGTGGCAAAGTTGGAGGCATCAGAAGCCACAATAAACTCCTTTTTGGGGTCTACATGGTGAAGTACAGACGTGGACAACAGGGTGCATTTTACCGCTTGGAAGGCATCCTGCAAAGTTGAGGACCACTGGAGAATGTTTTGCCCCACTCACCTTATACAGGGGCACCGCCACCTCAGAAAGATTTAGCGTGAACTTCTTGGGGAACGTACACAACCCCAAAAAACTCCTCAATTCCTTGACTGAAGTTGTGTTGAGCCACTCACAAATTGCCTTCTCCTTGTCAAGTTATCATGTGGCCTTGGTCAAACATGACGTTGCCCAGGAAGGTGACCTGGGGCTTGAAGAATTTACACTTACTGATTTTCAACGTAAGGTTGGCTGCCCTCATACTCTCCACCACTTGCCACAAGTGTATAGCATGGGACTCTTGATTGAGAGAAAACACCAGGATATCATCCATTTAAGCCACCGTTCACATACCCAGCAAATCCCCCAAAGCTTCATCTATATGGCGTTGAAAGATAGCTGGGGCATTTTTAGCCCAAAGGGCATAATTTAAAATAGAAAGTTTCTTCTTAGGTGCAGAACGCAGTTAGTCACTCTTGGCCCTTCTTAATCCAGATTTGATTGAACAAATTTAAGCAGTTTAGTTTGGAGAAGACTTTTTCCTTCTCCACATAGTAAATAATCTGAGAAAACAACTGGATGGGATGCAAGTCTGGTACTATGACATTGTCGTGATTCCCATAGTCTACACATGGGCGTTTGGTACCATCTGACTTTTACACAAATAGAAGTGTAGAGCATACCAGGGAGGTACACTGAAAAACCGCGCCTTTAGCTAACTGCTATGTAACCCACACATCTAAGGCTGCTTCCTCTAATAAAGTCAAAGGGTAAATGGGAGAAGATATTTGCACCAGATCAGCGGTGAACTTAACTCACAATCAAACTCTGAATGAGCTGGTAGTACATTGGCTGAGGCCACATCAAATGAAGATTCCAGACCTTCCAAACAGGAAGGTAAGGGTACCTCCATAGAGGGCTTCAGCAATAGGGAAAGACTGAGAGTGTGGATACTGTGCCAATGGGAAAGATCAACCTGAGAGTTCGCTTCAAACAAAGGGACAACTGAATTATTACCATTATTCAAAGTTAATGACAAGGTATTGTCTTTCAATTTGGTTCTGACGTCAAACTTTTGCCACCATGATACTACCAAAAGATGGGGTACAGAAGGTTTGTGATAACTTGTAAGAGATCTGCCAAAATTATATCTGTCAACTCAATAATCCACTAACCCCAGAACCTTCAGTGTGGGAATACCTAGGGAAGCCCCTCCCCTCACCATACCACCTGGCAAGTAATTCAACTCAAGGTATTTGGCTAGGACTTGTTCAATAAAACACTTGGAGCCTCCTTTATCCACCAAAATAGTTGTGCTGATTTTCCCTTAAAGGGGATGAAAGGGTAGAGGTTAACTTAAAATAATTTTGTTGATCTTTAACTAAAGCAGAAAACGCCAACACTTCATTAAAAACACTTCATCAGGCATAAGCATGCCTCCAGGGTAAGGTTTTGATTCATAGAATGAAGAGGGATAATTGACCATCTAGTACTAAAAAAAGAGGGATAATTGACCACTCATATTACTGGGACCACATATCCCACCATATCTTCAGCAATTGTATAAACATTTTTATATTGCAAATGTAACTCCTTTTCCGCCATCTATGTTCTGCGGATCATGGTAGAGGTCATGCGCGGGTTCTCTGGTGTGATTTGGTATACTGAAATGGGTTCCAAATTAGAGCCACAAGTGATAATATTTAGCTCATTTTATATAAGTTACTAACATTATAAAATGGCTTTTGGGATGTGAACGATTTATAATCAATTTGGTGGCAAGTTGTGCATTGTTGTTCAGGGCCATCACCACCAGGCCCTTCACCAATGATCCCACTTGCACCATCTGAATGCAGTGCTGAGAAATTTTTTTAATAAAAGCGTGTTTGTCAATTTTGGGGTGAGTCAAGGAATCATGTCACTCAGATTGTGAAACGTTAAATACACCAGGTATGAGCAAGAAGGGTGGGTACTTTCCAGTTGGAGGTAACAATAATAATGCCAAGATGCACCAACCATTGCCAAAATAAAAAAATGGTAGTGAGCCCCACCGTGGCCATGACCAACAGCTGGTGCACCCAATCACACTTTGAAAAAGTACCGCAGATAATTCTAGTGCACGTAAAATAAGTAGATTGGTTATCTGATGTCAGGAGAGTATCTGTAACTCTCTTTCTTCCAAAGAGGTGGTGTGAGATGCACAGCCACACCGCCAGAGAATCATTCATTAGTGTGATGGTAAACTGAGAACTGCTGAAGGCGCCTGAGCCAAAGTAACCCAGGATAATGGTGTACAATGAAGTATGTAGTAGCTGGTAAAATTAAACAACAACGCTTGGGTGGACCTCAAAGGTAGTCCTTAACCAAGTGGATATCTGTACTGAAGTGAGTGGTTGCCTCAGTCTAAGGGGATCAGGGGGCCCAGCGATGCACCAGATCCAATAGATATTTTTTGAAAATAGAATGGCCAACGTTGTTAGAGACCTTTCCCAAAGAGGTACATGCATAGGTTTACCCCAGAAATTATATTATTAAAAAATGTAAATGAAAGGGGAATTTTTATTAAGGAAGATGACCAATGAGGAAAGTTGGTCTCAAGAATCATACTCTAAACAATGGGAGGCAAGTCATTTTTAATATGGTGCCAAGAAAAGTAAACCAAATGTTGCAATCTACCATTGGCTAGAATACTTTAGCTCAAGGTTGACCAAACTCAAGTTATTGATTGCAGGTTGAGCTGTCCTAATTTGCAATGTTGAAAATTGAATGGGTTTCAAACTCCCATTCTCTGAGCAATCAAATCAAACCGTAATCATTAAGAAGATAGCTATTGCGTTTTAACACCCTTGCTGTAATGCAGGGAAGAGCCTCACGCACTTCCCCTGGACCAACCTGGGCATATCTAGCCTGCACCCAGGGTTGGTCAAAGGTATGCTTTAAGTCAGTGAGGTCCTGCAGCTTGACCTTTGTAGACTCCTAACATCCAGCCCTATCTTGGCAGTTGGTTCCCACAATTATGTCATATAACCAGGACATTCTGGATGGTCACTCACCCTGAGTTTCAGTTCATTCTTATTATTATCATCACACTCCATGACAACTAATCTAATGGTTAATATTTTGGGGTTGCTTAAAGGCGTTGGGGAACATTAATTTGGACCCTGACCAGGAAGGTTCATAGTCTAGTTGACGGTGGATACCAATTAGGTGGATGAAGTGTTCATCATTTGAGATGACTTCTTAGGGTTAGTTTATCAGCGATGGATGCTGTTCTCATTGGGATGCCAACCAAAGAGTTGAGCATTAAATTCCCAATTTAAACCCCTTAGTTTATTTAATAAAAACAGACAACTTTAGAAGACAAATATTTATATAGCAATACAATATTGTTCTCTTGTGGAAGAATTAAAGGGATAGTTTTACTTATCCAATTTGTTTCCAAGTACTATTTTATAAGAATTGAAAAGAAAGTTTCCCCTGTCCAAATTGCTTTAATGTTTCCAGCGGTGAAACTGTCAGTATCTGCCTGTATGAGAATACTGGGCAATATTAATGCCATTAGTTATGAAGAAACTCAACTGGATAGTTGTATTCATACAACCATTACTATACATTTTTCTTTGATAAATTAATAGCATATGGCATATATATTAAACTTGAAAAGGTTTACACGGCAGTATATAAGAAAAAAGTCATGCTGATGCAATTTTCGCCTTGAAAGATTCATATATATGATAGGAAGTTCTTAAGATAATTTCTAATAATAGATGTAGAAAGTATTTAATACTTTAATTGAAAGTCTCTGTTGGTCAAAAATGTGTTTTTAGTAGAAAACCAGGACTTTACTTGCACATCAATCTTATTAGATAAATTTATCCTCTAGCAGTTTAATAAAGATGCTTGTGCAATATCTGTACAAGATGGCTATATTATATTATTGAAATTTTAAATAGTTTCAATAAATGATAAGCTCAGCCATAGTTCTCATGTCTAACAATGGTATAATTAAATTTCTGTGTTTGTATATTCACATTGATTAGTTATAAGGACACGTTTATTAGTAAAAAACTTTATTCTGATGGATTTTCATTATCACTAGATCTCAGATTATGATTGACTTTAATTGAAAATAACAATTTTTAAAGATTACCCTGTAATTGGAAGTTTCAAATTTCATTTGCCTTTTAGTCTAGGGCATGAGATAAGGATTTGATAACAACTAGATTAGATCTTGGGGCATGGTGATCGTCTGGCTTAACTTTATGCTTTCAATGTCATAAAACTGAAACTTACTGTGGGAAATTCACATTAGTTATGATAAGCTAATAATTCAGTTTTCATTTAATAAGATTAAACTAAGATAGTTCCATGCATTTAAGCAATCTTGTAGTTCCCTGAACTCATATGATATGATTTTAAATCCATAGACGCCTTTTTGAACCTTTTTATTAATCATTCTACAATTTAGTGGTTTGTCATAAAGGTCAGATTGGAAGCAATACTTATCATATATATATGTGAAATATAACTTAATCATCCATATTTGGTTCATCTTAATATTAAAAAATTAAATTCATGTTGCTTATAGATCCAGAAATTGCTTTTGACATGTTGTCAAAACTAATTTTATAAATCTTTGTCATTTATATATAAATCAAGACTTATTAACTACAATAATTCCGTTTCTGCCAAATCAATATATCCAATCAGCTGTACTCTTGGAAAATGGCAAAAAATCAAAATTGAAAATTATGCCAATTTTGGTCTCAGGAACATTCAAAATAAAAAACTAGAAATAAATATAATATATATAAATCAGGTAGTTTGATTGGCTTTAAAGTAAATAGTTATGAATCTTGACCTGAATACCTTTATTGATTGGTTAAATCTTGACAGAGTTTTTTCAATCATTATAACGCATTTTCTACTTCTAATTGATCTTTTATCTCTGGCCATTTTATGAGACCTCACTAATTATGACGTTATCTTTAGAATTTAAAAGGCTCAATATTGATTTTGTATTAGTATATAGATACACGTCAAGTCTTTCTGATCAGCTAACTATTATCTACTTTTGCATTGGCTTTTTGAAGGGGATACAAATATACAAAGTAAATGGAAGAAATAGTAAAGCTGTCAAAATGACATGTTTTATAGCTGATACTTAATATTACTGCTTTTTAATTTATCAACCTTTTTATCTTATCAAAAGGTAAATCTCTAAATTTAGAAGCTTTGATAAAACCTATCTCTTGCCAAATTTTATCTTATGGATTTCAAGTTTATATGAAGCCCAATTTTTGTTTAAGACTTTTTGATATTGACTTTACTTATTGTAGAGTAGTGGTTAACTTGTTGTGTCTTTGTTCTTTCTAAGATGATCATGCTATGAGTAATTTTTCTGGATCATCCTTATGAAATTTCAATATTTCATTTTCTAGTTGTGATCATTGATTTCCATCAACTCTTAAAGTCTCATATTACTATGAGCCATAGTATATATATATCTCTCATATTCCAGAGTACAAGTTTAATTATATTAAGAGTGGAATTGTAGAACTCTTTTAAAATAGCTCTTATAAAATTCTGCTTCTTGATATCCTTCGATTTCAATTCAATTAAAAATCCAAAATAGTTTAGTATTTTATTTTAGACTGGCCCCTGTAGTGAGTACCAGCTTATAAGATTCAACTTGTGGATAGCCCACTAGATATTATAGAATCTGGTAGTAATAATTAGGGGCCAAAGATAAATATTTTACTTTGAATGAATATCTGAGAAAGTTTTATAATTCAAATCTTATTTAAGAAGCAAATATACTATATATATAAAGGTAGTATTAGTTATATAGGATTTGTATCAAACCTGTACAATGATATATAAACCTCTAGTTTAAGAATATGATCACAGATGTGGTTTATAACCAAATTTTAAAGTTTTTTAAGCTTAAGTTGTTATTTAGTTTAATGTAATATTATTTTAGTTTGCAATATCTGTTGATTCTTGCCTCCCGAGTTCGATCCCGGTAATGGACTATGGGTAGGGGACGATTTTGACTGTGTTGGTTTTGCGCACCAATGCCCCGAACCGAGATAGCGAATAGCAAAGGCGGTCCATGGAGTTCCTGGCCTATCATACACTGCGCATGGAGGTTTTCCGGGTTTTATCCTCCTTTCCCATTTTCTTCACTTCCCTAATCAGTGCGGTATCGTCCCCAGGTCGGCCCACCTTGAATAAAAAAATATCTGTTGATTCTTTTTTGATAGTGTTCAGTTTGGTGGGTTTGAGGTATATATATATATATTCTAAATAATATAGATAATAATAGAGAATTGTATTAGCCTATTTGTAATTATAAAAAGATGATTAATAACTATAAGGCTATTGATATCACTACTGAATGTGACTTTATCCTCACCTTGGAGACTCCTGAGAATCCTTTTGCCAAACTTTAATGTTTATATTATGAGGAGAAACTTATATGTAAAATTAGTATAGTAGCATATGATTTTTAGAATTTATGGTGAATTGGTAGGAATATCGCCTATACATAATTAGTCAAAATTAAATTATAATATCTATCTTTGAGCTATAGCAAACTTACTCGACCTTTAGATATAATCAGTTTATGGTTAACTTCATTTCAAATACTAGGCACTTAAGGATGAGACTTAACCCTTTGACCTACAACCACGAGTCTCACGTGTTCAGTTATTGGGGCCCAAACTGATTATCACGTGTGAGACTCGTAGAATGGCTCGAAGGGAGGGCTTTTTTAAACGTTTCGGGCCCACACTTTTGGAACTTAAATCTTAGGGCAAGGGGTTAACTAATTGAGAATTGCCGCCTGATTTAAGATAGAATTGGAACCTAGGAAGCATACGAAGTGGCTGTTCGCTGGGAGGCTTAATTGCGAACCAATCAATAAATAGTTGAATTTTATCCATGAGGTTAGACGGATCTTTTTGATCGAGAAGTTGGACATTTTAGAGTGCTTTATCTTTATAGATGAGAACCATTTGCTTCGAAAAATCTGGATAAGAGAGAAATTACAAAATAAAAAGTAGTTGTCTATTTAAGAAAAGGATGGATATGATTAAATTTCAAAAGTAGAAGATAGCCTTTATTTAAGATACAAATTAGTAAAAGGGAATATGCAGGATTAAAATTTGGCAGAATAACGTAATAAGTGATGGGTCTAGATTCAATAAGAGATCCACAAGAGGGAGGATACCCCAGTGGTAGAGTATGGACCCTCTACCACTGCCTCCCGAGTTCGATCCCGGTAATGGACTTTGGGTAGGGGACGATTTTGACTGTGTTGGTTTTGTGCACCAATGCCCCGAACCGAGATAGCGAATAGCAAAGACGGTCCATGGAGTTCCTGGCCTATCATACGCCGCGCATGGAGGTTTTCCAGGTTTTATCCTCCTTTCCCATTTTCTTCACTTCCCTAATCGGTGCGGTATCGTCCCCAGGTCGGCCCACCTCGAATAAAAATTACATCACTTTTATTTAAAAAATAAGAGATCCACAAATGAAAATTAAGTTAATAGATGACATGGAATAGTTTTGGAATATAACAACTTGAAAAAGGCCGAGTTTTATACATATTGTATGGAGCCGAGCTACACCCCTAGATTCAATGTAAGTATAAATGGTTCAAGTTGATAGTGATTCAACCATGAAGTTCACATTATTAACATCCACCTTGTTGCTGCTCTTTACAGAAGTCAAACTTACTATAGCGGATGATGTGATCGCCAAGCTACGCGAAAGTTACATAGAATCGTACAAAATTGCAGTTGATGAAGCGACCCGTTTCCCAAAGATCGTCAGAATCGCCAATAAAATGCTTCTTAAAAGAGCAAAGTACTATGGAACCTATTCAAATATCCAGCGACTTTACAATACCGTCACTTCCAGCTCAGACGCTTCAACCAAGAGAGATGCCGCAACCAAAGTCAGCATCCAACTCGATCGAATGGTGACCAAAAAGGAAAAATATGCTTCAAATCAATCCAAGTTAATTGAGAGCTATGTCAAAGCCCAAGCCGATCTAATCTTCCTTCGACGTAGAAATACCTACCAACTTGCTGAAACGGCTGCTCGAAAGCCAACACGAAACCCCTCCTCGGATTGGGACCATCTACTAAAAAAAGAAATCTAACGCGGCTCCATGAGCAGTATGACCGATTCAAACTCGATTTAGAAACAGTTTTAAATCATTACAATAGCGCGATCAAAGCCATCATTATTGGCGATAAGGAAATTGCGAATCAGTTCAAAAAATATGCCAATTCAACTCATCCTTATTGAAGAATAGTTAATACTTATTATTATAAATTTGATCAATCCATACTAAGATGTTTTTTTTTTTATCGTTTATTTAAGGTAAGCCGACCAGGGCTGTTCTTTTTTAGCAATATGATTTAAAACATAAATTGCACTGCTTCAAAAGCGCCAACTTTGTCAACATATCAAATACTAAGGGCTCCAATCAATTTATAGCGGCCCACTTGTAATTATAATTGCAATCCATATATTCAACTAGAAGTGTAATATCATGAAACCTACGAGAACATCGATCCATCAGGGATGTTCTCTCCCTCGTTTCATCCTTTTCATTTTAAAACGTTTTTCTCTACTCACTGTGGTGTCTGTTTGTCTATTTATCTGTCTGTAGTGGAATTTTGCGATTGATTTTTAACTACCTTCCAGATTTTCTAAGGCTTTAAACTTTGGAACACTTATGTATCTCCCATGACAAAAAATAATCCATTAAAAAATTGTGAAAATTGTGATTTTAACAAAAAATGTTTTTAAAACATTTTAACGTTTTACTTATATCTTGTTTCCATTGTAGATCTCTTACATGATATTATTCCTCTCTTATCTTTTTTAGCACTAGGCGGTCCCAATTATTCCTCTCTTATCAATTTTTATAGATAAATCAGGTATAAACAGCTTTATCCAGGTCACTAAATATATAGGTTTTACAAGTATCTTGGTTTCCTTATATTTTTTTCATGAATTTATTAGGATCTAGGATTTCTGGCCAGATTGCCCTTTAGGACCAACATTTATTCTATTTTTGCCTCCCCAATAAACCAGGATATTCAAGGTGTCAACAATTCCCCATATCATGAAATATGCCAGAAACCCCATCTTCATGACATAAGTTAAAGACTATACTATGTCACAAAAATCATAATACTTGTCAGAACCTGAGTATCAAATGTGTCCTATTCAAATAAAGTTTAAAAATCTCAGAATTTAATTAAATCTGGTTTAAAGAGGGCATCCACCATAAGTATGGATAAATAAAGCAACCCAATATGTAAATCTGGAAAACCTCTGATAAATTCTACACCAAGGACATGAAAAGGAGACAATATTAATGGAGTCTCCTTTGCATCAAAGTTCATAAAGAATAATTAACTTACATTAGGATCTATGGAATCACTACTATATATTAGGAGATGACAAAATCTCTACTGAGTCCAAGTAAAGTAAAAGATCCTGATCATCAGTTCAGGAAATAATATCTTATATACCATGCTCCTATGAAGCTATTATATATAATACACTTCTAACTAATGAATATTAACTTAATTACTTTTATACTCAGTGATTTACTATTACCTACCTTATTGACTTCCCTATTTGCAAGGTCCTTTCTACATCTATGAACTTTCTTGCTTTTAGAAAATACTTTGTTAGAGGTTAATTCATACAAATAGACAAATCATCTAGTATTTAGACCTTTGGCCAAAATACTAGAATATGTCTAAGAAGTGCAGTTTTGAAACCTGTTCAATATATTCAGCCCTATCACAGTTACAGTTCCTAATAAATTTTGTTGTTTTTCATGGATAATATCATAATTTTATGGGTAAAAAGAGCAAAGAAGAGAAATTAGTTCAAACTAAGTGTCAATCAAGTTGGCTTACATTCCCAACCTAAAATGTACCAGCAACAAGAAATAGATAAAGACCAAAGTTGCCAAGGTTGGGAGCAAGGGTCAAGCTGTTGACCAAGCAATTATAGCCAACACTTCCTCCTTTATAAAAAATATAGAATAAATGTGGATGGAACAGTCTTGTTATTATACAAGTAAATCTTTATCAGCCCATGATGTATTTGATATTAATATCAGTAGACTTTACTAAAAATCTCAACATCAAGTTCAAAATTAACAAAATATCTCACAACTCTTTGAAAGGAAACATCAAATTAAACTAATTTTTGCTTAGCATCAAAAACTATTTAGCTACATCCCAAATTACACCATTAGCACCAAAAATAGATCAGGCTTTATCCACAATAGCACTATAAATGCATCAACAAAAAGTTTATTTATACTTTCAATAAAACTATAAGTTACAATTAACTTAAATTAACTTTTGTGATTCCATGTGCCTTTGTCACATCATACTTGATGAATATTTTGAGAATTTTACTGCTATGTCACCATAGTAAATACCTTCAGCTTACCACCTTTTAACTGGGATGTATCTTCCAAAGCACCAACATTGGTAAAACCTTATAATTCTAATGCCCTAATGATGTGGCACAAGTTTTTACAACTTACCCTCATTAATTGAAAGCTACAGAGGCTCTCCTGGAAGTGCTTCCTGCCAGGTCTTCTGAATTGTAAATATTGAAAATGCCTATCACCAATAGATATTAACTCTAATCAAGGAACTTTTCAGTCTGATGAGGCTTCAAGCAATATCAATAGTCATCAACTGCTCATTTTGAGGTGGAGCCTCCCAACCTAGTAACCTATGAGTTCAATTATGAGTATAGAGGAGAAGAACCCATTGTAGATCAGAATAATATTATATAATAATTGTCAATTAAGGCATAATCAACCAACAGCTACTTGATGGCATACTTGTTCCTTAGGAGAATCAAAGTGTGTGGTAGGATAGGAGAAAGAGATTCAATCATCTGTAGTGCATGGAAAATGTACACTAATGTACAATTTTTAGTCCCTCATTGAAACTTCTTCAATTACTGATTGCACAACCTCTCTGTCCCTGACAAGTTCAACTCTGCAGAATATTATATAGAAATCTACATGTTAATAAATTACTACAAATCCAGGTATAGTAGATATCTACTTTAGGAACAACTTATGAAATACTAGAATAATTTGGGCAAAAGGTGATTCTTTAGTAGGACAATTTTGATAACTATTTATATCATTGAACTACTAGCTACATAACTGTGACATCCTGATTTTAGAAGCACAATTAATAGGGAGTATAATGGGTATAATTGGTCTAATAAGTATAATGGTACCCATTTACAGATAAGATTAATTAGAGGATGAAAAATGTTGCATGTCAACTTTGGAATAGCTGAGAGGCTTGAAAGAAAAGGCAGATAGTTGTACAGGTTAAAGATTTGAACTTTAAATCTTTTTATAATTATGCTCAAATAATGAAAAAGGATTGTAAAGTTTAATATCTAGATTAAGTAAACACTTTCAATAACATGTTTTCCCCTTCACTCAACTAATTTCTGGATAACCTTCCTGAGAAGATTGACTACCATAGTATAGTATGAGAATTTTGCGTGTACCCCATTGGTAATCCTCCCATTGGATAAGGGTTTGATGGTATAGAAGTCAAAGGATGAATGCTTTAAGATTACAAACAATTTTGTTCCAAAGTGTTGACATTTTATGTGTTCTTCTAAGCCTATATAAGCTACAATGTGATACCTAGTCACCTTCTTAGAGTTTTGTGAAAGGTTCCTTAATGCATATCATCCTGAGTTTTCTGATTATTCTCTCTAGTTAAGGCTGCCAAATAAGATTCAATTTAAATATTTGATTAATTTCCTGAACAATCTGTCATAACATACTTATGTTCAGATTCTATCCTCATATTTAACAATTAAATGCAACAAGGGAGGTAAGGCAGGCTGCTGACTATAGAGCAGCTGTAAAGGTGAGAACCCCATGGCACCATAATAACTGATGTTATATAAATATTGTTGTTCTAACAAAAAGAATTCACTAGTATGGGAGAAGCAGCAGCAAACTTGTGGATAATTTGCTTTAATTCTGTGATCCTTTTGACGGTATCATAAGCCTCTGGATGATAAAGGGAAGCCAGGACCCCTCTAATATCATGAATTTATCTAATTCAGAAATTATCCTAGAAGTAAAATTGGTAGCATTATCTATTAAATATACTTAAGACACCCATGCTTATGGATAATGTGTTTCATGATATATTTAGCCTTAGTGAATGATCCACCAAATCATGGGTTTAGCCTATACCCACTTAGTCAAGTGGACTATGGCCACAATGATGTATTAGTGACCAATGTTACTGACAGTCAAAGGTTCAATAACATCAATAAAGATAGCATGACAAGCCCCGTGTGGCTTAATTAGTTGACAGTCAGGGAGACCTTGAAGGGATGTTGTGATTGACATTATTGACACTTCATTGAAATTTTCTGAATATCAAATCTCATAGACTCCAAATGGTAGCTCTGTTAGCTCTCTATAAATTTTTGATCAGTCCTTCATTACCAACAATACAGGGAGCTTACTTCATGATTAATTGACACTGGATAAGGTTGGATAAAGCGTCTTTAACCATCAATTCTGATTGTGTAGAGTATAAAATTTCATATTTCTGTGTTCTTTAGTTAGTCCAAGGTATGCCTAGTGGTAGGCTGCTCATCATTGTACTTGCTGGCCTTCATTTTCTCAAAGTATATGGTCCACATAAGGAGAAAAAGCTGAAACAATAAGCAACCTGAAAAGTATGTCAGCATTTTGATAAGAAGAGCACAATCATTGTACTACTTTGTACTTTTAAGCCTGGACTTCAAAGCTCATCTGAAAATAATCCTTCAGGCCCCTTAATGTTGTAAAGCCACTGTAAGGAGGCGTTATTGGTAACACTCTGGAACTTAGTCCAATGAAGTCAAACGTGGAATTATTTTGAAAGCAAAAATAATGGCTAAACATTCATGTTATGTTACCAATAGTTTATCTTATGCTTAGTGAGGGTACAGCTGCAAAAGGCTATTAGATGTTTCTTCCTTGATACTCATTAGAATAGCACAGCTCTAATAACCTTCAAAGAAGCGTTGAATAATATGATAAATGGACAGTCAAAGCTAGGGTAACATAACACTGGTGCCCAAGTTAGAGTTGCTTTTAATTTGATGAATGCATTTTTGCATTCCATAGATTATTGAAAGGCCACCCCGCTTCATCAATATGAAGAATAAGGTCTCAACTAGATGTATGACTTTGTATGAACTAAAGTAGCATCTAACATTCCTAAGAACGCATGCATGTCTCATTTGCTCTTGGGGCTTTTCATCCAGTTAATGGCATCAAGATTTTTAGAATGAGGGTGTACCCCTTGAGTATTGAATATGTGACCCAGATGCTCCATTTGAACCTTGTAAAATTTGACAATTGAGAGTTTTACTTTTAACTTAGCCTCGACTATATGATTAAATAACTTTATAAGTGGAATAGATTAGTGTAAAGACGTTTAAGGACACATTAGTATTATTGAGATATATTAAAATGCAGACTTTTTTCAGATCGCCTGAAAATAGTGTCCATGGCTCTGAAAGGTGGTAGCGCGTTGCGCAGACCTTAAGGCATATGTGTTGCCTGATATAACCCCTGGGACATGATATTTTCACATTTTATTTGTTACTCTTTCAGCAGGTCAAATTTCAATCAGCCATTGATGTGATATAAAGCAGTAAATCACTTGGCAACTCCTAATCAATTGAGGGCATTTTCTATGTGGTAGGGGTTATATTTTTCATATTTATTTAGTCAACAATAGATAATCACCACTTGGTTTGAGCCATCCTTTTTCTTAATAAGTACAATACTGTCCAAAGGAATTCAAGATAGCATGATCATTGCTTGCTGTAAGAAGTTGATTGAGCTCTTTTAGTACAACTTTTCATCATTGGCTCAGCTATTCAATATAAGCCATGAACATCTTGGTTGGGCATTCTTGTTGTCAATATGGTGAATATAACTTTTTCGCACCCTAAATCATAATCTCTGGTTGTGAGTATCTTCACATATTTATGTAATAAAAACAAGGCTTGATCCTTTTGTTACTTTGATAAGCCCTTTAATTGACCTTTCATAATAAGTGCACATGCGTTTAGAGAGGCATTATTTAGTCCAAACTCTGATAGGTCTCCAAAGCCTATAATAGATGATATTTCTTTTATGAGTATGAGATGGACAATGGCGACTTTCTGTACTTTATTCACAGTAATCTAATGAGCAGTTATTTTATCCAGGATAACGCAGATCTTTTTGTAGCTGGGGATTAAACCAGGAGCCATGTGAGGCTCTACTTTGATTTTTCATGGAGATAGACTTCTATTAGTAATCTGTCCATCAGATCTAGAAGCATTCCACTGTTTACAACCTGCTGTTCCTTAGTAAACAACTCACAGCTTATGGATGTTTTAAAGGAATATCTTGATTCTATAGATTGTGGAAGGGGTCCCAATTATGACAAACAATTTTCTGGTATCATATAGAAAATACTCCCTCAGTGTATGTTACATTGATTAAATTATAGCGTTTAAAAAAGAGAAACCTTTTCTTCTTGAAAGTAATATGAAGGCAACGACTGGCTAAGGATCTTAAAGATGGTTTCTTATTGATTGAGAACTGCTTCATAAAATTCAGGAAACTGGTACCAGATAAAATTTATAGGTGTTAGTGGACGACACTATATTGGGTGAGTTGACTTTTAGGGAGCCAAATCTCATTAACAAAGAACTGTAAGCTTATTTACCAATGGTGCTTTCTGGACCAGATAATTTTTTATCTTTGACAATAAGCCACGTTAAGAGCAATCTTTAACTTTTTTGCAAAGTGACTTGAGACTACATTAAAAGAGGTGCCGCAACTAGCTTTTGCACTAACTCAATTACTATTTACAAAATTTATTGCATTAACACAATCAAAGAAGTTATTTAATTTGTGCATGATGTAAAAGCATCGTTAGTATCAAATTTATAAATTATCATATTGACATTTTTTCTGACGTCTGAAATTGAGTGTTAACTGTCTAAAGGCATGAAGTTCCTTTTGATACTTTCAATAAGGAATAGATCATCAGATTCACCTGACTTCACAAACTGGGATCATTCTGTGAGTTGAATAGTGTAAGGTTTGGAAATATTTTCAGGCCTTCTTTCTCAAGCTTAGTGCGCTGGCTTTAATTACTGTTAATACTTGAGAGTGGTTAAATTTGTACTGTTTCAAAGAGAAAAAGGATTGTTCAACATATTTGTCCCTCCTCTATTGCCAACTGCCTTTTCCTAGATCCTCATTGTCTACAGGCAAAGCGTTGTAATCTATACTGGGCTTTTTCTTTGTGTAGCTGGCAGCATAGTGACTTTTGGAGTCACAGATCCATCAGGTCACTTCAGATATTTTCCACCAAGGTCCAGAATTTACAAGTTGTGAGTTTTAATACTATTGCTTTTTTTGTTACCTTGTCTTATAATTATAGCAGTTTTCACATATCTCTACGTTGGGTGGATAAAAGTTTCTCTCACATTCCTTAAAGTACTCAATCAATTCTGATGTGTCTAACTTCTTTACTAATTTTCATTGGATAATGGTGCATCTCAAGGTAATTCTTGATAGCTGTAACAATCAGAAAATACCATTTACAACCACTGTAAAATAGATGATGCTTTGGAGCACTGACAGCACCAAAGCAGACCAACTTCGAGTAGGGGGCAGGTTTGGTGCTTTGACAGCGCCAAAATATTCCTACACTGAGGTAGTTATGCTAAATTGATTTGTGGCTGGCCTGACCCGACCCACATAAAAACTCCTCAAAGCTGGATACCTGAAAAAAACCAACTGGTAAGCGAGGTATGCAAAACCCAAAACAACCTTTACTTTTATTTAGGAGATATAAAGGGCCTGCCAAACAGAGCTTGTCTGGGGAGCAACTGACAATGCTCCCCAGTGGGGAAAGCTAGGGACAAAATTCTGAGGTGAGCTTCAGAATTGGTGGGAACGCCTTTTTATGGATGCCCTTTGGGCCACATCCAAATTATTGATTAAGCTCATATGAGCCTAAATAACAATTCAGGTGAGGCACAACCCACCCCAAAATTGACCAAACTAAAAATCTATTTTAAAACAATTTGACTCAGATTCAGAAAATCCAAACCTGAGTTGAAATGCAACAATTGAGACAAACTTGATTATTACATTACCCCCTGCTAGAGAAGGGCCTCTCCCCAAAGAGGGGCCTCACAGTGGGAGGCCTCCACAATGAGGGCTTTCTGGGGCGAGTTACCTTGAGCCCCAGAAAAATTAACATGGAGAAACTCTGGGTCCCTTGAGGGAAAAAAGACAAATGGCAAGGGCAAATCAGATTGGGCTTCTGGAATTAGCCCACCCATCATGAAGATGCACGCCCAGCACTTGGCTGTGTTGCGCCCTCCTCCAGGCTCCTGTTGGTGATAGTCTTCCTATCTCAACCAGGAAGGAACTTTCTCCAATAGAAGCATGAGAGGGGCGCACAGTCCAGAGTGGCTGGATGACCATTCCCTTTCCATGCGGACCATCCGTTGGTAAGGGAGCCCTGCTGGGACAGGTACCCTCGGTGCCAACCAAATCCCTGGTGAGTGGGAGGTCCCACCAGAATTTTCAGTCAACAGTGACATCAGGTCTGGGGTTGGCCACCCGTCACCAGCTCCCACCGGTGCTGGTTCCTTGACAACTGGGACCAAGTGACTACTGAGGTTAGCTGAACTGGGGATTGGTGGCATGCAATGCACATTTGACTTCAAAGTTATGTAACAATCAGCAAATCTCATTTCTGACCACCATAAAATAAATGATGCTTTTAAGCACTGACAAACCAAAGCAGACCAACTTTGATTGGGGCAGGTTTGGTGCACTAACAGTGCCAAAATATCCTTATGTCAATTTAGTTATGCAAAATTAATTTGTGGTTAGTCTGACCCAACCACGAAAAAACTCCTCAGAGCTGGATACCCAAAAAAGACCAACAGTTAAGCAAGGTATGCAAACCCTGAAACAACCTTTATTTTTATCTAAGAGATAAAAAGGGGCCATAAAATAGAGCTTTTCTGGGGAGCAACCAACTATGCTTCACAGTGGGGAGTGGTAGGAACAAAAATATGAAGTGAGCTTCAGAATTGGTGGGCACACCATTTTATGGCTGCCTTTTGGGGGCCATACTCAAATTATTGATTAAGCTCATATGAGCCTAATAAACATTTTGGGCAAGGCACACCCCACCCCAAAACTAAACAAACTAAAAATCTTTTAAAATGATTTGATTCAGATTTGTAAACTCTGAACCCAAGTCAAAATGCAGCAATCAAGATGAACTTGATTGTTACAGTAGCATTCTGTAAAGTAAGCTTCACATCAAATACAGCCATTGCCTTTGCCACCTTAATACAACCTGGGCCTTGTGGTAGGACCAGTTAGAATACTCAGTTATGGTCTCATTCTTTTGAATCTTGATAGTTATAATTTAAGCCTTGAAAGTGGCTGTCTTTTATGGGTTGCCAAATACTCATACCACGGCGTTATTGACTTCTGTTAATATCCAGTTGTTTTTGGGAAGTTAAGGCATGATTGATTTATAACTCTGAACATCCATGGAATGTATCATAGTAATAGCTTTGAACTGATCGTCAGCTCCATGCATGGTCATCCTGAACATCTTTAATAAGGACTTTAAATTCCCCCTTTTTTTAAAAATTTGTAAGGTTAATGGGGTGAACTACTGAATATGTTCAAATGACATTCAAGGGGAAAAAGTACTTTATACAGTTCAAGGATCAACATAAGGCCCAGGGTTGCTAGTTTTAATAGAGAGATCCCAAATCTGGGCTGGAGTAATGGAGGAATGTGGTAAGGACAGTAGTGTAGCAAGCATGGGCCTTTGATGCTGTGCTCATAGGAATTAAAACAGAACCCACCTTCTAATATTCATCTTTAATTGTTTAGGTCTGACCTGATCTGGAACTTAAGGTTCAAACTGGCAGAGCTTTTCATTTAAGTCATTTTTGATTCGCCATTCCCATGCTGATTGTTCCTTCTATACTTGTTAAAATTTGTTGTTTACTTTATTTAACACAACACAAAATTCAGCATTAAATTAGCATATCAAGGCTCTGTGTTCTGCTTTTTGGTCTTCTAGTCATTGTTGCATCTTGAAGCTCTTGAGTATTATGGTTTAGTTTTTTATTGGCACATAGTACGTCTCTTAAATCTTTGTGTAAGGTGAGTAAAGTGTTTTTCAGTGACTCAATATCCTTACACATGAATACTTTTCAAGCTTTCAAAGTACTATCTTCCAAGGGAGGATACCCCAGTGGTAGAGTATAGACCCTCTACCTTTGCCTCCTGAGTTTGATCCCAGTAATGGACTTTGGGTAGGGGACAATTTTGACTGTGTTGGTTTTGCGCGCTAATGCCCCAAACTGAGATAGCAAATAGCAAAGGCGGTCCATGGAGTTCCTGGCCTATCATACGCCGCGCATGGAGGTTTTCCAGGTTTTATCCTCCTTTCCCATTTTCTTCACTTCCCTAATTGGTGCGGTATCATCCTCAGGTCAGCCCACCTCGAATAAAATTAAATCAAAAAGTACTATCTTCCTGTAAAGAAATAGTAGCTTTGGAAGTACTGCTGATATGCTGCGCCACAATCTGCATTTCCTAATGGGTGTACTAAAGAATTTTTCTACAAATTTAGCTTGTTGTGCCTCAGCTTGTGCAATGATGATAGCAAATTGTTTATTAATTGAAACCATTTAATCCCTGGACCAAATCAGGGGTAACAACTCTCTTATTTTAAAGCTTGCTGGCTGACTTTAATCATGCTGCTGTTCATCTGACTTGTAAGTTCTTCTAAAAGTTTGAAAATTTGCTAGCTAAGTTTTTGATTAAAGTCCACTGCTTGGTCTAAAACCTGAAAACCGTTCTCCAGTTGGATATCTAGGGACCGTAGGACCTCTACTTTTATTGAGATTGGTTAAAAAACTTTTATAATAAATGCATGGTGTCAGACAATACATATCTGGGAGTTGCACATAGATGGTTGGAGAAATTCAGTGATGTATTACCCAAAATGCTTGGCGTTGCTGATGAAAGATATAAGCTGTCTAGGATGCATACCGCAATATCTATCATAAATTTGGAGAAACTATTCTTGTTTACGCCAACTGTAAAATAAGGAGGGTATAAGATTAATGGTCCCATGACTAAAGAGTTATTATATATGCAATAGCATTCATCTAATCTGCTAGATCTGTTAATTAGTGAAGGAGTAGGAATCAAATCCTCTAAACTGGAGTGTATAGTTCCATCTTACTTAAGCTCATTAAATTGAGAAGGACTAAGAGAATTGACGTAGAATATAATTACTTGTCTTTCCAAGATCTCTTCTTGTGGGTTGGGTTCCATAATGGAGTAGCCTGACTCTTGGATAAAAAGAATTGAGGTTAACTGTCACATTATAGTGAGTAGCACAATGAAGTGCGCAACAAACGCACACTATTGCACTGGTTTTAGTTCCTCCTTAGACTTCTTTAATCTTACATAATTGCATGAATTCTGTCCCCTGAAAAGGTGGAATCCAAAGAATAATGAAAATAAAAGCTACAAAAAATTAATTACTACATTTTTAGTTTAGTATATTTACTCAAGGAACAACTTGCAAAATACTAGATAAATCAGGCAAAAGGTGATTCTTTGTTAGGATAATTGTGAGAAATATCTATAGTCAATCTCCTAGCCACATAATTTGATGTCTTAATTTTAGGAGTACATTTGGTAGGGACTACAAAGGTTATGGTGAGTATATTAGATATAATGTTCCCACATACAGGAAAGTGCTGATTATAGATGTTGGGATTTTTCCCACATTTCCAGCCGTCTAAAATACCATGGATTGCTAGGGGATAATTCCCTATAGCAAGTCAATTGGATATTGGTTGACCCCAATTTCAGGTTAATAATGTTTGGGGGATTCTAGGTAATTTGCCTGGTTCAGATCCATTGGGGATTGTTCTGGGTGAATTCTCATGATCTCATCAGGCAGAGTTGCCTATGAAATGGGGGCATCTGATGTTGATTGATAATTAACTATCAGATGTACTTTGGGATTGGTTAGGTTTCATCGCCAACAATTTGGAAGTTAAGTAGCAAGTTGCGAGGCGAGTGATGCTGTCTGCAACTAGTGAATCAATCAGTTGTTTTACGACCTGCCATAATGAATAACAAGTGCCATTATATAAGCAGGTCGCTTGTTAAATATGGTTGGTTTGCTGGGATTGAGTAGAAAACGTTAGGGACACGTTTTCTGACTCTTTCCATTTTAGGTCTCAAGAATGTCCAATGACAGAATCCTAACCAGGATGAGAAAGACCATCAATGATGAGACGACGAAGGGTAATTCAATGGCAATGGCTGCCTTTTCATCGCTGAGGCGCCAACTGAGGGTTGGGCGCCAAATTTTCTCTATAAATTCCCCTAAAAATTCACTTAATAAAAACAATAATAAGCAGAATTCATTATTAGTTTTAGTTCCATTCATCTTCAAGGAAATTATTGCTGTGTTCTTTGATTGAAGACTCTTTAGTAGGATAAAAAGTAAGTATCAAGGACCCTGATAAGAGAAGCTGAGCTAAGATTGGAATTTCTATGAGACTCCGAGAGACTCCATATGACCAGAGGATAGGCTGTAAACTATGATCTGAGCGTGGATCAAGTTAGGCGGATAAGGATCATAATCCTTACTGAGGACACCTAGAGTATTTAGATGAGGAATACTAGTCAAGCGTTGGACCAGAAACTAGTGATCTATTCAACTATGAATAATAGTCTCTATACTATTGTTAAATTATATATCATATATCATTAGGCAACACAAGGATTGCACAAACTGAACCTGTGAAGTTATAAATTAGGGGTTAATATTCATGAACAAGCAGCAAAGCCTCTAGATTTTTAACAATTGGTGCTCACTACAGGGGATGCTGAGTAGGATATGCCAATCAAGATGTCATATAATGAAGGAGTCAAAGATGTTTTCAATTTTAGCAATGAGTTACTTGGAAAAGTAACGTCATTAAAAAAGATAAAAAGAGATTTAGTCCAAGAAGTTTTACTTAAGATGGAACGTGAAGTGGATCGCGTTCAAGTGCATTCACTCAGCTCAGATATGGAGCATCCAGTGAAGCAAATTGAAGAAATGAAGAATTGGAAGTATGAATGTGACCCCTATATGGTGAACAATACTAAGACGTTACTCAAAATTTGGGAAAAGTACTTGCAGCCTAGATATGGAACTGTCTTGTGCTGCAAGTGAGCCTGTCTCACCAGACATCTACTTAAGATGAATATTTTTAGCAGGGCTGACTCAGGTTGAAATTGGGTTCACTTGAAATAGATCCAAGGATCAGAAGGGCCAACTCAGGTTGAAATTGGGTTTGCTTAAAATAGTCCCAAGGAGTGAGGTGTTTAGATGAGACACTAGATGAGACATTGGATGGAATTGATACAGAAAGCAATCAATTCAGAGTATTGGATTGCAATACCAATGAAGAGTACAAGGTCAAAACAGGAAAGAATTAATCCAAAATAGTGGAGGGAATCGTGTGACTCAATATTATTTAATCAATGAGGCAGAAAATGCTGGAGATGAGGATCATCTCAAGACGAAATTGGATGAAGTTAACATTACATATCGATTTACGTGATTAAGAGATCATTTCCAGAGCCATCAGTGGATTTATTTCAAACTTTTGGATGACAACGAATGCCAAAAATCGTCTTAAAGGAAAAACAATAAAAGCAATTAAATGGAACTTCCAATTAATGAGGATTCAAGATTTTAGGAGATACAAAGTCTCAAGTATCAGTTGCTGAAATAAAAATTATAAATTAGGACCTGTTGGACGAATGACAAGTTAGATTTAAGCCTAATTAATGAAAACATTTATAATTATTGCTATAGTTGGCAGTGTTGCCTATACGTGAAGAAACAGCGCTGCAAGGCCATATTGTGAAGAAGGTCAAGACTAAAAAATTGAAAGTATTGGATCTAAAAGAAAATAATTGTAATGTTCCAAGAGGACCACTGAACCATTAAAATGGTCATGTCCTAATATTTTGGTCAATTCTTAAAGGAGCACTAAACTAAATTAGATGGTTAAATCTTAGGAGAATAAAGATTTTGAACCATGAAAACTGGTAAGTCAGAGTATACCTAGGAACCAGTTTGTATGAAGGGTAAAAGAAGGACCTCTGAACCTAATTGTAGGTTAAAAGTCCCATTGCAAAAGGAAAATACAAAAAAATAGATAAAAAATATAAAATATAAAATATCAATTTTATTGGTCCATGATTTTTAGACCTATGATGAGATGAGATTGCTGGCATGGGTTGCTGAGAGTATCAACCTATTGGTCAATCAGAAGCAACTCGATGATCTGATGGTCAGATAGCAGGAGGAGGTGCTTGATCTATTTGACAAGTATTGAGAAGTATTCACCCAGGATGACCACAATTTGGGATGTGCGAGGAATGTGATCCACAAAGTTGACCTGAGAAATTTTGCTGATAAGAATGAGAATGATTTGACAGTTAAAGGCAGCTGAATTGGTAGTAGAGGAAGAAATCAGAAAGCTAGTGAAGCATGGGCTTCTAGTTCTATTATTGAGTCCTTGGGCAAGCCCTATCCTAATTATGAAGAAGAAGGATGGCTCTAATTTGGTGGTGATTGATTACAGAAGCTGAATAAGATTATGAAGAAGGATTTATATCCACTATCAAGAATCAACAATGCTCTAGATCAATTGGGAGAGGCGAAATATTTCTCAGCAATGGATCTATTATCAGAAAATTAGCAAATTGATTTGCCAAGAGAAGACCAAGAGAAATGCGCAATTATCGCCACACAGGGGCTGTACCAACCGATGTGGATGCCCCAAGATCTATGTAATGCGCCTGCAACGTTCCAGAGGGCCATGGACGCCATATTGGATGACAGAAGGTTTCATGCGCCCTGGTATATTTGGATGATATAAATGTGTTCAGTAGGACATTCACTGTTTAATTACACCACTTGGAGAAAGTTTTCAAGCGACTATCCACAGCTAACCTGAAGATCAAGCCAAGGAAGTGCCACTTCTTCAAGAAAGAGTTGGAATATCTGGGATTAATAATCAACTCTAGTGGATTGCAGCCACAAGCTCAGAAAATTGAAGCCATAGAGCGAATGGCTGTACCAAAGAGTGTCCAAGATATCCAAGTGTTCCTTGGACTGGTCAGATACTATTAAAGATTCATTTGGGATTTTGTGAGAATTGCCAAGCCCTATTCCATTTTCTGAAGGATCCAAAAAATTATTTATTTGGAGTAAAGAGGCTCAGGATTCTTTCAATGAATTATTCTGGTATTTAATAGATTCTTCAATTTTTGAAATATCTGAACTTTGATCAAGATTTTAAATTTAAATTTGCTTTGTTAATGGCAATTGGCGCCATCCTGAGCCAAGTGAATGAACTTGGGGGTGAACATCTGGTAGTGTATGTGAGCCGTCACTCTCAGCAGCTGAGAGAAAATATACCGTGACTGAGTGTGAATGCCTTGCGGTATTTACGCCTGTAAACAGTTTTGTGTGTATATTAATGGAATGCAATACAAAGTGGTAATGGACCACTCCTTGTTTCATTGGATACACAATTTAAGAGAACTGGAAGGACGACTGGCCCAATGGTCATTAAAGCTACAGGCTTACAGTTATAAGATAGTCCACTAAGCTGGAGCTTCTCATCAGAACGCGGATGGCTTATCAAGGTTACCAATAATCCAAGTGGGATACCAGCAGGTGGATGAGCTATTCCAGAGAATGCCAAAGGAGAAATTAGTAACAAGCCCTGAGAAATACAAGGTGCACTTCAAAAACAATGGAAAACGCTGAGATTATGGATGAACAAGTTTTTAAGACAATCAATGGGAAATGATTACTATTTCCAAAACTGTCAGAACGAATGGCTATTGTTCAAGCCACAAATAAGGTTGTTGGTCATGGAGGCCTAAGGAAGATGACTGATCACATTTGTCAGTATTATTACTGGGAGTCCATCAACACAATGTTGCAGATTATCTGGCTTGTTGTGTGGAGTGCCAGTTGCATAAGCCCCACAAGAACATGACTGGATACTGACTGGTCCTCCCTGGATTTGCCTGGCATACGGTGTCCATTGACATGATGGGACCATTAACCATGAGTACTGGGGAGTCAAATACATCATAGTTGCAATTGAACATCTGATGAGATGGGTTGATATGAAGGCTCTGGCAAAATTAGATGCTATAAGAACTGTGAGGTTTATCCTAGATCAAGTAGTATACTGACATGGATTCCCGCAGGTCTTGTTGAGTGATAAGGGAACATATTTCACATCTCATGTGATCCCACAATTGAATAAGGTAATGGGGATTTGAGGAGTTGTGTCTGTACCTTATAAGCTGAAAATGAACATACTGGTAGAACAGTCAATGGAACTCTAGCCATGATGCTGAGGAAGCTGGTCACAGGGAGAACTTCCACATTGAGGAACGTACCTTAGTTTGGTGATGTTTGCATACAACATAAGTCATCATATGGCAACAGGAAAAACGTCGTTTGAGTTGCTATATGGAAGGAAGGCCGCGTTGCTTCCAATTTTATATTTGATGGTGGAACCAACATCAAGGATGAGTGCAGAGCAGTACCTGACCTGATTGTCAAGTATCCTGATCAAAATGCAAATTGAAAGTATTTGATATGACCTTAAAGAAAAGGATCAGAGCAAAAATGATTGATGATAAGAACCAACCGGCCTTAGTAGAATACCAAATAGGCAAAAGAGTTGCCTATTGCATTATGCATGGTTTCAGGAGAAGAAACAAGCTAGATGCATTGTGGTCAGGTCCATTTGAGATTATTGCCAAGGTGGCGATGGACGCCTATTCCATCAAGAACCTCTTGGATGGAAGGATAGTAAATTGAGTCCATGCTAAGTATTTAAAGCAGTGTACTAATAAAAAAATGATGAAAAAAGTGTTCTTAAAGGACCAATAAACCATAAAAATGGTTATTTCATAATGATTTGGTCAAGTCCAAAAAAAGACCACTAAACCAAAATAGATGGTTAAATGTTAAAAAGTAAGACCTATGAACCATAGAAAAATGGTAGGTCAGAATATAATTAGTAACCAGTTTGTGGGAATAAATAAAAAAAGATGGACCGCTTTATCAATTATAGGTATGTCCCATATAGATAAAGAAGAAAAATATAAAAGATTGATAAAAATATAGTAGGGAAAAAACATATTAAAAATGCACAAAAAAGATTTATAATTATTATTTTTTTGGTTATCCTCAACTTGAAGATGATTCTGCCTATGTCCCTCTTGGGGAGGGAGGATGGATTGCAGTAGGAGTAAACAAACCATCAAAAATCTATGTGAGATTGGACGCTAGCAAGGTCTAGACCTACTCAAATAAGTTTGATGAGCGGAGGCTGATCCCTGCAAGAAAGTGACTGGGGGAAGGGGATGGAAATGTTGGAACTTGTCAAACATGATACCCCAGATTGGGGAGGAAAGCAACAAAACAAGAAGAGGAGGTTGGCAAATGACCCTGAGTAATCCTGATATGGCACTAGAGCCAGAAGATTAGTCTTGAGCGCTTGCCAACAGGCTTCATCAAGAACACTAGACATATGTTGGGATTTTTGCCCATATTCTAAGTCTTCTAAATTACCTGGTGTCACTAGGGGAAAATTCACTAAAGCGAAGTGAATCAGAAATCAGTTAACCTGAATTTTGGAGGAACTATGTTTGGGGGATTTTGGGATATTTGCCTGGTCATATCCGTTGGGGATCAATCTGGATGAATACCTAATATCTCATTGGGTGGAGCAGCTGACGAAATAGGGGCATCTGATAGTG
>JAKSZP010014905.1:0-74361 GCA_022478985.1 Massospora cicadina | reverse complement strand
TATACAACTTCAGCCTTTACCCACTACTGCGAAATATGAAACCCAACTCACTGGGGTCCATGTGCCAGGCCAAGCCCCAGTCAAGATAATGGCGTTTGCAGATGTTTTGTGGTTGGGGTGTCTAATGATCAAGATGCACGCGCGCTTGAAGCTCTCATCCAGGAGTATTCCCGGGTAAGCAACGTGGCACTGAACGCTTCCAAAACCTTAATCATCCTCCTTGGTCAGTTTCAGAACTGCTGGACCCCAGCAATTAGTTCCCAACCTGGCCCATCTGCTCGCCCATGTCCACGCCTCACTAACTCAACACACACCGCCCCACTGGTGCTCCCCTTGTGCCACGTCCCACCATAGGACCGGTACACCATCTGGGCGTGTGGATGGAGGCAGGTGGATATGTGTCAGCAGTAATGGAGTGCCATATTCTGGACAACGTGATGAAGCGAATTGCCTCTCTCAAAGCCCACCCTACTTCCCTCACTGGCAGGGTTGTTTTAGCCAACTCTATGCTCCTCTCCAAAGTCTGGTTCAGAGCCCACGCCATCCCCTTCTCCCCAAGCTTCTTCAAATCCTTGTATGCCTTGCTGCAAGGATGGCTTTGGTCAGGCCGCCCTCCACCAGTATGGCTAGAGGTCATGTTTGGCCCTCATCATCATGGTGGCATGGGCCTGCATGACTTCAAAGCCCATGCTGTCAAGATCCTGAGCACCTGGATTGCAGCCGTCACCGCCCCTACACTCCCCTCCCAACACTGGTCCTGCACAGCCCGCTCCAACTTCTCCCGCGCCTTGGGCCTCAACAATCCATCGAACCCCCACTCTCTGATGAAATACCTCGCATCACACACATCGGCCACAGGTCCTCACGGGACTAAAACCCACTACAAACGAAACCTACTCTCCATGAGGAGCGCTGAGTGGAGAATTCGTACTAGCGGACATACAACCCATTGAGGCCGCCCCTCTCCTCAGTTCACACAAGAGGTACAGGGGCTACCCATCCATGATGGCGTGATCCACATTCAGCCCCATGTCCTATCCAGGGTGGACTACCTGGACATGATGGACATCCCTTACTCCATTGAGACCCAAAAAACTATCTGGAAATATGTACACCATCCTCTGTTGCAGCCTTAAGTCCGCTCCCATGCGTGGCGCTGCCTGAGGTGGGTGTATCGTACAGCTGAGCGCTCTAACGCTTTACACTCATCCTGTGTCGTGTGTGGCCAGTATGGAACGCTGTTCCACCGCCTGGAGAAGTGCCCTACCTCTTAAGTGATATGGCGCGAAGTTCAACGTCTGCTGGGCCAGGATCAAACGCATCCCTTCAGTCTGTCAAGAGATATGTTTGCTCTATCAATGGCCTCCTCTCTTCCACCCTCCCTCTGTGCTTTAGTGGTTGCAATCGCCATGTGGACCATCCATACGATTGTCTTAGATTCCATCGCAGGCTCCACCCCCACCTTCCCAGAAGCTGTCCACAGATTCTGGTCTCATTTGGTGGACCACTTTCAAGTGTGGATGTTTGGCTACCTCCCACTGCGTCGCTGACAGCTGATCTCCTCCTGGTTCCCAATCTGGTTCATCAAATCAGACCCCTTCCTCCACACGTGTTCAGTTGTGGCTACGGCCTCTCCACACGGCCCCTCCCCCTCCCCATAGTGGCGTTCCCGCTGGCAACAAGAGATAGCATCGCTTCTCTGGGGTGCCTTCCCTGGTACTAAGTTTTGTCTCTTCTGAGTCATATTTGGAAGTGTCCATCCCATGGTCAGCCTTCCCCGCAACAAATAAAAACATATACTAATCGCCATCAACCTCTACCTTTAATGATTTAATGCGATGTCAAGAGGTTTCAAGCCCATATGAGGCTTACATCACTGGGCTCACACCGTTTCTAACACACAAGCCTGTGCACTTGGAGAGGATTTTATAGGTTGTACTGCGTGAGCAGGTAATAATTATTATAATGTTGTAAGGATGATCCAAAAAAATCTGTGTTAAAGCAAAATTAAACTATCCAAATAATCTTTAACCTTTGTTTGAATGGCTTAAACCTAAGATAACATATCACTGACGTCATAAAAGCATTAATGGCTGGAATATAATGTCAGGCCACTGACATGCCAAGGAAAACTCCTTACTTCTATAGTTGGTGCTTAAGCACCCAGAGCAGCAGCCTTAGAACATAAAGCATCACTGTTCTTAACAGGGGAACAAGGATAAGTGAACTGTTAGACGAGGAACACTGTGAATGGCTTTAAGTTTAGTACAAGGTGATTGATCTTAATAGTAGACTAATAACAAAAACCAAGAATTAACTAAATTAATCGTACCAAAACTAGTATAATACATCAATTTTTGACCACTTTATGAGTCTAAAATATTTTAGTTAAAGTTTAATTTAATCTAGTCTAGATAAAAAAATAATGGTTTTGCAATTTTTTTTTATTTGAAACTATATGGAAGATAAACCCTACATCTTACTTTAAACATGATATTGGGCCATCTAGTACTAAAAAAATGATATTGGGTAAAATCCTTAGGGATGTGGAAGAGGCTTATCAAAGTTCAAAGCCTTGATGTAAAAATTTGTATTTTTTATATTCACTTTAAATTTGATCTTTTAGTCAGGGTTTTATAATATCCAATTTTTGGTTTAGTTTTTAGAAAATATATCTATATCATTCTTAGGGTTTTCTGTTACATTTTATGCCATTGTAGTTCATTTTTTTTAAACTCTGTTGGTGAAAAATTTCAGTTCTAAATCATTTTCATCTGGTCTTTATTTCTGCTTGGAGTAGCTTTCAAGCGAATTTATTTAAAGTAAAGGCAAAGTAAATCTTCTAGCCTATGACTACTCCCTCATTCACTTCCCAATGACCTCAGATTCTCCGCCAGCTGCTCCAATGTGGGGCAGCAGCTAAACCCCACCCAGAGTTTTTCCGTTTGTCTGGAAAACGCGCTCAGACTGGTTTGTCCAGTTCCACCTAATCAGCAAGTTGGTTCTTTTGCCCAAGGGTCTCGCCATCCACCTTGTATGTGCCCAGTAAGTGCATTGCAGCCCAATTGTTCTCATAACTCCCAGCCATGTTTTGTCCCTTGGGTTGAATATGGAAAATTATTCACATATGAAGAAAATATTATTATTAACCCGCCCAGGTGGTGATGCTGCTGGATGATTTCATAGATTTACGCCCCTAAAAGGGGTAAATTGGTCTTGGCTTCACTTGTGAAGCTGACGCTGCCACTGCAGCCACCATGCCCCTGGTTTTCCAGAGCACCACTATTCCAAAAATATGCACCTGGCTCCCCACAGTTACCACTATGGTGGTTCAACTTGCAGGGCAGCCCATTCATTTTCCCCCGCGGTGCTCCATCAGGAGTTGGAAGGGTTGGCTGAGTATGACACTAACCCCATCCTTCAGTTTATGGTCTCCAATGGGGCCTCTCGCCTTGCTGAACCTCAGGCATTTGCCATAATAAGCCCAAAAATTAACCAAATTGCTATGTTGATCCCCCGTGCCATCATTCCTTTTGCCTTTGATCACCCATTCTGGGCCCACGTCAAGGGTGGGTGGACCATCTGTTCATCCAGCTTTGAGTTGGACCACTTGAAGCATAAATGCCCCTCTCTTGCTGCTTCTGCCAGACCTGCAGTGCCTCCATCCAGCCACCATAAACACCACACATACCACTACCTTTCCGTTATGGGGTAAAATCCCCCTCCCCCTAATCCTGCAGCCACTGCAGCGCCTGCAGCTGCCAATCAGGACCCTCCTCAGCCCAGTGCCACATGCATTTCAACCAATCAGGAAACAGCTTTGACAACAGTTTAGTCCCACGCTATTCTTCAATAAACAGCCACAGTCCAACAATACACCAACATCAAATTCCTTTATGACTTGAACTCATGATCTTTATTAGTTTAAAATATAGAAATGGGAAATGCCGTTGAAGAATCAGAAGTCCGCATCACTGAATTTATCCGGGCACAGCACTCTGTTCAGGTCCCACAACATTTTTATGGCCCCAGCCAGCCACTAAAGTGTTCCGCTCTACCCACCAGCTCGCTGAAGCAGCAGCAGCTTACCCATATAATTCCAACTTCTGTGAGTGTGTGCCGCATAAGTGGTGATACTATTCACAAATATTTCTTCTCCCGTTATTCCCTCAAGCTTATCCACGCAAGGCAATAATAACATCCTTAGCCTCTACAAACAAACAGCTGCCTCCATCCAGAAAGTTTTTGTCACTTTGCAGGATAAGCCAAAAGTCACCCATGCCACCACAGCTTTGTTATCCCAGCTTCCTTCCATCCGCCTACATGCAGAAAAATGCTTATACCAGTACCTAGGTGCACTTTATGCTGCAAGTAATTTACATGACCAGCCAGTCATCAGAAATCTTAATCCACATATCACAAATCACCCCACACTATTGCTCTCCGCCTTAACCTGCACTCTTTTCTATGAGGAGGAATCCAATGCAGAGGATGAGCCCCCTGATCCCCCTTCCCCTTCCACCATTATGGGATAAGCGGCTCCCCGCTGTTCCAACTGGTTGGTTGTTTTATCGTTTTTGTGTATCTCGCCACTCATTTAGGGCGTTTAGTTCATTTTTTAGTACATATGTTTTATGTTTTAGTTTCAGTAATGTCCAACCCTGGTCAGCAAAACTCTCAAATAAAATTTAAAATTTAAATCCTTTCACCTGGTGGTTCTCCAAAATTATATTTCACTTTAGAGGGTGTTATAAGAAATAGTTCATGGGAATATTGAATTAATTATGAGGCGCTTTTATTCATTATACTTTTATGTATGAACAACGGGTATAGTTAACATCACATAAAACTCTGCTGATTCGATGCTAGTAATGTTTTGCTTTCAGTGGTGAGCTTTAAGGTGAAAGATGTCAGAAAAAGAGAAGCTGCTACTCATCTTTAAACTAGAGTATCCCTTATGGGAGGACTTTGTCAAAAGCAAAGCCAGTTATTGGTGCCTTTTTTGTTTTTGGGAGTGCAAGGTCAAATCCTGTTTGATAATCAGGTCATGGAGCCTAACATAAACGACCTTCCCCTCTCTTTACACTATTTATATCATATTTCAGGACTGGGATAAAATATCTTGATCTATGCTCAGCTCCAATAATCTTGTGCAGATCAATTTTTTTTACTTATATCTTCCTAATTCTTCCTGGGCAATATTTAAAGTTTCCTTTTTATAACAAAGTATAATTAGCCTTCTACCTTACATTGTTTTTAAATTATACCAAAGTTCATTTGAGACCTCTGAACCAACCTTTAAATGGTATGTATTATTTTTATAATTTATTGAAGTCATAAAATGACCTCTAACCTACTTCTAGATCATGTCCTGGCAGATCATATTGTCGCAATCTATGGACAAAATCTCTATCCAGTTTATAGTGTGGTTCACCTTACTTCCAGTTTTGAGCTGTTTACTTTTTTATAAACTAGTGGTTCCCAACCCTTAAGGAGGAGCCGCCACGCATCTTAAGCTGTTTTCAATAGAATAAGGTTATGCAATTAGCAAATTGTTGGTTTCTTAGAGCACCAGTAATCATAAAACGTGAAACCTGGCATCTGTTGCTCAAAGAGGTGCACAAATTACTACCACCAACAATCTGCAGTAACTTCCATCTATATATGGTCAAAGTTACAAAATAGGTTGCCTTCGCTGATATGCAAACTTAAAATATTATAATAATCTCATCAAGTCTGCATCATGACTAAAATGATGTGCCAACTTATAAAAACATTTCTGTCAAGTCTTTTACTAATCACACAAACTATGCGGATAAGTTAAGCAAATGCTTAAATGAACCATATTTAAATTTACCTGTTTTCAGAAATGCACCAATCATGCAAGATTAAAGTGATTATGTTAAGTCCCTCAGCTGATCCAGTATCTTATATGAACACCATTCAGATTGCTCAATGTTTAGTTTATGTCCTTCTGAAAACCCAATATTTTTTAACATTAATATATCTTTTTATATAATATTCATAACTTTTATTCTAGGTTTATTTATTTGATGTCAAATAACAAACCTTAAATTCTTCTCTAAAATGGTTTTATAAGATTCTTCTGGACTGCTGACCCTAAAATCCAAAATATAACAAACTACACTTCCATTGTCACCAGTTTACCACATATCCATAGTGAGGCTAAGGTGCACAGAGTAAGATGTACCCTCCTAGTAATAACTCATGCTATGCTTCACATCAAAATTTAAAGTGAATCCCAAAAAATTAACGCATTATTTACAACTTATATTCCTTTCTTAACTTTTTAACATATTTAACCATAATTGGCTCAGCTGATAAGCTTGGTACTTTTCTCACTAATTGCGTGCTTTTGATATGCTGCTAATGAGTTGACATGACCATTTAAATTATTAACTACTATCTCTAAAGTCTGTTTAAGTGCTTAATGATTTAAATTACCTTCCATGATGTGATTATGAATAAACCTCTGACTATATCTTCCACACTATCAAGTCTATCATCACATGTTTTTTACTACATTTTTCTTCTTATTAATCCAAGTTGGTACTAATTTTACCAACTCAAACAAGCATATTTAATAATTGAACCACTCCTCAGAACGTCTTCTATAATGACTATTACAATGTGTCCTCATGGCCTAAATAGAAAATTCATGCAAATTTATGTTGTTTAATGATCCTTTTCCATCTTGATTTCTCACCACTAATTTGTACTCACTGGTATATGATGTGCTGAGTCCTAGTAATATGAAAAATGACACAATGCCCTTAAAAGCCACTCTACTAATAAAAAGTGTTGTTGTAAACCTCAACGTACCCAAAAATCACTAATATTCAACTCTGTTTGGATGTATTAAATAAGGGGAGATCACTTTGTCTAAGACTGTATATGTGTAAGTCTTGGGGAACATCCTTTGGCTCTCGATTGGTCCATCTTCCTATTCCTGAATAAAAAGACACCAAAGAGGATAGCGGTACCTCTCATCACTCAGGGCGACCTCACTCACATAGTAGATGAGCGATGGGTAACAGCTAGTCCGCTTTGGATCCCACCCCCAATACCCACACTTACCTTAGCAGAACTGTTGCGGGGATTTAGTGAAATCTGTGTTGAGATTACTGAATTGAAATTGGTTGGATCTAATTCAGCCGGAAATCTGGCTGATGCCCAAAATTTGGTAACTGTAAAAGCATGAATAATGAGATATTGGCTGGATCACCTGACAGTTCCAATTAAATCTCCAGACCAGTTGAACTAATATTGGGTGCTATTGACAAGGGTTCAAAGCCCTCGAATAGTAATTTGGGCGTTGCATATGATGTGCTGCTGTTGACTGAATGAATGGTTAAATGACCAAGCGCGGGTGGGTTGGCCATCCTGAACCTGTTCCCAACCAAATGGTCCCATCCCTATAAGGGATGGCCTTGGGAGATTCCCATCGCTCGTTGGGCTAAATGCTGTCATGCTAATCATCAGAAATGTAGTTGAGCCCTGGTTCAGACGTTTGAGGTTGAACTGACAGAGACTCATCCCACCGCCGAATTTTGTAATGTCAGTTCCCAAAGAATAAACACCCCTATTCCCAAACAATGTGCCAGTTAGGCTGAATTTGTTGGGTCCTGACCCCATCCTGTCACTACCCAATTGACCACTATTCAATCAGTTGCATGGCACTGAGAAAATTGTTGGTCAATTATCTTACTTTCCTTTCCAAATAAATTTTTGCCAAAAAAATCTAATTTTTTTTATTTTCTGTTCTGACCAAATCCCAGATGGCTTTTCCCTAGTGGTTCATCACCCTGCACTCCGGGTGGGCTTTACCAATTCTTTTAGTTATCATGGCTCCTTCTATCGCCAATTGGGCCCAGCGAGTCTGACACTTTTGGTCTTACAACGCCGCTCTTGTGAATTTTTGACAACAATACACGGGGATCTTATGGCCCTATGTACAACAATGGGTAGAGAGAATCCATCTCCCTATCACCCCTGATGAGTTGGCCTCTTAAGCCAAGAATCTCGTTGATACTGTCACAGTAATCCCATCTCCTGCAGTTATAACCACTGAGTTGGGAATGGGTTCAGTGTGATTTGTCATTGGGACACTCCTTACCCTGTTGTTACACCACCACTTCGTGGTATCCCAATTCCCAGCTCCATATCAAGTTGTACAGTCAGCAATGCCTCTGGCATTCTGGCTTACTTTTTGGGTGTTCACACATCCTGACTAGCAGGCCGGTTTTAACTTCTTCTGCTGTTTCCATGACATAATTGACCAACCATTACTTCCAGCCACTTCCGCCTTGGTTTTTGAATTGGGCGCCGCAGTGGTTACCCTCTACCAGATGAACTTACAAACAGTTGTGTGTTTTTTGTTGTTTATTTGGTCACTTTCTGACTTCAGGAGAAGCATCCTCTCTATTTTGGAAAACTTTCTTCAAACCCAAGAGGTGCAAACTGCATCTTCTCATACTTCTTCTGGCTTGGGAAAAGGTTCAAGTATCCCCTCCCAAGAAATCGCCAATCAGGTCCTCGATGCTCTTGCTGAAGTGCAAATGCAGATGACAATTGCACTCAGTAATGCTTCTGCAATATCTCATGCCCAACAAGGTCTTGCATTGTTAGACGCCGTGGATGAAGATTCCCGCCATTGGGTGAGAAGCCTTTTGCGTTCTTCCTCACAAGAAGGAGACTCCATTCCCCTGATGGCTGTTGTATCAGCTGCTTTAAAACCCCATGTGTCCCAATCAGAACACTTATTCAGACTACTCCTAACCATGGCTGAAACCCCTAGTTTGGCTTCTCTGATTTCTACCTTTTTTGAGTTGGCTTCCGAGTCAGGCCTATCTACCAGTATGCTTCAGGCAATCTTTAGAGTGAGCTTGGATTCAGTTTCTACTCATCATGTGGTCTGTTCTAACATCCAGGAATCAGTAAATCAAATATGTGCCACCGCAACTACTATTAAAGCATTACCTTTCCACGTTTCCCCACATCAGAAGGGGAACTTTATGATATGATTTCCTAACAAAGATGTAGAAGACGCGCCTGACGCCAGAATAACAGTTAAAGTGAGTCCCAATCCTGCCATAACCCCCCAGTCTGAGTTGGCATTTCCAGAGTTAACTATGAACATTTCTGTTCAAGCCCAGACAGAAGACATGATTTCTCCCGCACTTGTACTCCCAATTTTCGCCCCAGTTAAAAACCCTGACCCTGGTCCCAACATACCCGTTATTTCTTCAGCTGTCCATGAGTCAGTTGAATCTCCAAATAAACAGAATTCCGCTTATTTACTTGTCCCTATGAAGATCAGTATCAGTCCTCATCATGTCTCCTTCAAAGCTCTGGTGGATACTGGAGCAGCGGGGAACTTCATGAGTGTTGAGTTGGCACAGCAATTAAGATTGGAAATGGATGTGGGCTCCTCAGTAATGGTGGCCTCATCTGCTTACCAGTCTTCATATGTCATTTGCCGGCCAATACACTTCTCAATTCACCAAGATAACTTCTGCGATTGTTTTTTGGCCATGCTGAACCAGGTATTCCTAGTGACCTTGGGCATGGGATGGTGGTGTCAACAACATGTGAAGATTCAATTAGAGTCAAATACTTTGTCATTACCAATGATGATTTAGAAGGAGAGTTCCCTTTGATCAACACCCTCAAAAAAATACAAGGGACCAGCTCTATCACTACCTTAGTTACTTCAACAGGCATTCTGGCTGATTTTTCTGAAAGCTAAATGCAATACCGAGGAATCTTTGACATAGAAAAAGCGGACCTATTGCCAAAACATACTAGGTATGAATGTGGATTTTGGACAACTATGGAATTAATGAACATTAGCTTCCCGTTGTATCCTCATACAGCGGAGGAAGAGGTTGCACTCAATACCTGGTTGGACAATATGTTAGAAAAGGTTGGTTGTTCAAATAAACCTCCCCCATCGCCTCCCCTATTGTCTTTGCAAGAGAATTGAATGGATCACTCCGTCCTTGCATAGATTACAGTCACCTGAACAAAATAACAGTTACAGATCACTACCCATTGCCTTTAAAGCAGACAATCAGTCAGGCAATTGCCAAATCCCGTGTGTTTTCAAAACTGGATTTGGTGAATGCTTTTAACCAAATTTGTGTGATGGAAGGACAGGAATGGCTGACCGCGATCTGAATGAGGTGAGGCATATTTCATTTTCGCGTAATGCCCTTTGAGTTGAAAAATGCTCCCGCTACATTTCAATGAATTATTGACAACGCGTTAGGGGATCTCCGGGTCTCTTGTGCTATTGCATACATCAATGATATCCTAGTTCATTCCCCAACTCCCGAACAACATGCTATCGACTTGGAAGAAGTGGTGGTCACTTTTCATAAAGCAGGGCTGTTCCTCAAAGCTTCCAAGTGAAAGTTCTATATAGGAAGAAATCACATTTCTCAGAAACCTGGTTCTCAAAGAAGGTGTCACTATCCCTCCCAACAAATTAGATGCGATCTGAGAATGGCCAAATCCTACTACACAGAAGCAACTTTGGAGTTTCTTGGGAACTATCATTTTTTTGAAAAAATTTTCCCCTGCACTTTCTCAGTTGGCTGCCCTGCTCCATCCCCTCACTGGGAAAAATGTACCATTTTGTTGGACCCCCAAATGCCAGCAGGCGTTCAAATTGATCAAAGAGGTGTTCATGTCTCCTCCCATTTTGAAACATGCTGAGTCCACCAAACTGTCTATCATCACATGTGATGCTTCATTGGTAGCAGTAGATGCAGTGCTGCTTCAGGACCACGATGGTCTTGAACATCCAGTTGCTTATTTTTCCCAAAAATTCACTACTATGGAGCAGTTTTAGGCTATTTACGACAAGGAACTGGCGGCTGTTGCATGGGCTTTAACTCATTGGTGATACCTGTTACAGGGTGCTCATCATGAGCTAACGGTTCGCATGGATCACTAGGCTCTCTTGTATTTCCGCAAACCTCAAAAATTGGCGCATCGGTAGGCCTGAACCTAATGGGACCTGTGAAGTTTCAACCTCAAATATGAATTTGTCAAAGGTGCGCTCAATGTCCTTCCTGACTTCCTAAGCTGTAGCCCTGCTCACTGTCCCTTGGAGCCTGAGAAAGTGGATCTTGTTACCGTGATCCTTGCCACTCAGATTCTGTCAATCATTCCCACCATTGTTTTCTCTGCCGCGTTGTCTCCCTACAATCTGTTATTGGCCCAGGTGTTAGCCGCTCAAACGGCCTGCCATGAGGGCGTGGAGTTGGCTGAGCAGTTGAATCACTCAAGTCCCAAACACTCCCTATACTCCTTAGAAGAGGGGCTCATTTACTTCCATTCTCATGTGTGGGTTCCCCCTTCTGCCCAAAAGTATTCCACGCACACCATGATCCTCCCACGGTTGGACACCCTGGCAACAATAAATGTATTGATCTTATCAAGAGAACCTTCAATTGGGCAGGACTGACCAAAGAGTCCCAGCTTGGATCGCTGATTGTGTTACTTGCACTAGGGCTAAGTCAGATTGCTCCAGTAAAAATGGCCTCCTACATCCTTTACAGCAGGCGGAAGGTCCATGGACCTTGGTGTCCATAGATTTTATTGTCAATCTCCCCTGTTCTAATGGGTTCAAAGCGGTAATGTTAGTGGTGGATTGCTTTAAAAATTTCCATTTTTATCCCTTACACTTCTGCGATTACGTCAGAAGAAACTGCCCATCTTTTTGTATGACATATGTTTTCGATGTTTGGTCTCCCTAGTAAATTGTTAGTGACCAGGGTACTCAGTTTACTGCATGCTTTTAAAATGAACTCCTATCGATCCTGAAGATAACCCCTATCAATCCACGGCGTATCACCCCAGTCTGACGGTCAGACAGAGTGGGTAAATCAAATCCTCAAACAATACCTGCATTACTATGCCACAGCAGTGCAGGATACTTGGTCCGGTGATTTGCCTCTCACTCAATTTGCATACAATAATGGGATCCGTGCATCCACGGGGTTCTCACCATATAAAGCAATGTTGGGTTACAACCCATCATTTTCAGTCATGACATGCTTGTGACCTGGGGTTCAAGCTGCCGCAAATCATGTTACCTATATTTGATCAACTCAAGCCTTAGTGTGGGAACACCTCACCAAAGCCATCAATGACTAAAAGCAGTTTGCAGACCGTAAGCGCCTTCTGGGTCATGACTTTATGGTGGGTTCCTACGTCATGCTTGATACCTGTCATTTTTAATTTGAAACTTCTTCCCACAAGTTTTCCAGTAAGCATTGGGGTCCTCAATTAGTGTAAGAGGTATTGGGTATTAGGGCGTTCCGCCTGAAGCTTCCCATGCATTGGAAGCAGCACCCAATCTTCCATGTTTCCCAACTGTCACCCTTCAAGGGTGTAATTCCCATGGACCCAAAACCAATCATCATCAATATTGAGGATGAAGCTGAGGTAGAGGCTATCTTGGCTTCTCGCAAGTCGCGACAATAAGTCCAATATCTCGTGGCCTGGAAAGGATACCCAGCCTATGAAGATAGTTGGGTTAAGGTGCACGATTGCGCAAACTGCATGGCTTTGGTTGAAGCCTTCCATGCATCCCACCCTGGTGCCCCCGCCCTCCTCAGAAAATCACGACAATTATAACTATCAAGCTACCTAAAGCACATAAGAATGTGGCTCTGGCGCAATTTTCCAGTGGGGGTGCCATTCCTTTGGAAAAAGGAAAGGGTAATGTAAGTCTTGGGGAACGTCCTTTGGCTCTCAATTAGGCCATCTTCCCATTCCAAAATAAATAGACACTGAAGAGGATGGCGGTACCTCTCATCACTCAAGGCGACCTTACTCACATAGTAGATGAGCGATGGATAACAGCTCATCCGCTTCAGATCCCACCCCCAATACCCACACTTACCTCAGCAGAACTGTTGTGGGGAATTAGTGAAATCTGTGTTGAGATTACTGATTTGAAATTGGTTGGATCTAATTCAGCTGGCAATCTGGCTGATGCCCAAAGTTTAAATAACTGTAAAAGCATGAATAATGAGATATTGGCTGGATCACCTGACAGTTCCAATTAAATCTCCAGACCAGTTAAACTAATATTGGGTGCTATTGACAAGGGTTCAAAGCCCTCGAATAGTAATTTGGGCGTTGCATATGATGTGCTGCTGTTGACTGAATGAATGGTTAAATGACCGAGCGCGGGTGGGTTGGCCATCCTGAACCTGTTCCCAACCAAATGGTCCCATCCCTATAAGGGATGGCCTTGGGGGATTCCCATCACTTGTCAGGCCAAACGCCATGTACTAATTGTCAGAAACGTAGTTGAGCCCTGGTTCAGACGTTTGAGGTTGAACTGACAGAGACTCATCCCACCGCCGAATTTTGTGATGTCAGTTCCCAAAAAATAAACCCCTATTCCCGAACAATGTGCCAGTTAGGCTGAATTTGTTGGGTCCTGATCCCATCCTGTCACTACACAATCAACCACTATTTAATCAGTTGCATGGCACTGAGAAAATTGTTGGTCAATTTTCTTACTTTCCTTTCCTAATAATTTTTTGCCAAAAAAATCTAAATTTTTTCATTTTCTGTTCTGACCACATCCCAGATGGCTTTTCCCTAGTGGTTCATCACCCTGCACTCCGGGTGGGCTTTACCAATTCTTTTAGTTATCATGGCTCCTTCTATCGCCAATTGGGCCCAGCGGGTCTGACACTTTTGGTCTTACAACGCCGCTCTTGTGAATTTTTGACAACAATACATGGGGATCTTATGGCCCTATGTACAACAATGGGTAGAGAGAATCCATCTCCCTATCACCCCTGATGAGTTGGCCTCTTAAGCCAAGAATCTCGTTGATACTGTCCCAGTAATCCCGTCTCCTGCAGTTATAACCACTGAGTTGGGAATGGGTTCAGTGTGGTTTGTAATTGGGACACTCCTTACCCTGTTGTTACACCACCACTTCGTGGTATCCCAATTCCTAGCTCCATATCAAGTTGTACAGTCGGCAATGCCTCTGGCAATCTGGTTTGCTTTTTGGGTGTTCACACATCCTGACTGGCAGGCCAGTCTAAACTTCTTCTGCCGTTTCCATGACAATATGCCACAAAAATCTATTCATTATAGACTATCAGTATATGACATCTGACTTGCCAAAAACTAACCATCTTTTGGAGGCACTTGAGTACTCATGATAGCATCTATAGTCCATAAGGCACACCTGTTATTATCATAAAAATTTAGAATCACTGAGCGACAAGTATATGATATACTTATTGATGAACATTGTTACTTCCCTAAACAGCAAACTCTACATAAGGAGTAGCCGCTCCTATCTCTCCCACACTTGGACGTAGGGATTGGTTACAAGAAAATGTGTTTGAGTTAATGTACACTGTTTATGATTGAAATATCTTTTCTGATTGGAGTCATAGAGGCCTTGAGCTTAAGGGGAAATCGCTGAATTCTCAGTGTATAAACACTTACAAGAGACCACCCTCCGCGTTTACCTCCACATGAAATCTTTAAAGTTTTCAGCCAATTATTGAGGGTGTTTGGTACATAAGAATCACAATTGAAGTGGGGGCAATTGATGGATTGATAAAAGTTGATTGCCTAGATTTGGGTTTCAATCTTGAATCTTCTGAGTCCCTCTAACCATTGTGGTCATTGCAGTGACACTAAAGAGAATGCATTACCACTACTGTGACAAATGAATGTATCACCTAAAGTCCTTGATATATTTGTCTCTGTAAATGTTATTATTGCTAAATAGTTTCATTAAATATAAATGTTGGGGTACTTGAGTTATTATTAAATTTAGTTTTTTAAATTAACTCATCACCCTTTTATTGGCAGGCATTGGGATTTCATGCTAAACTGGTAAAGTTCTAAAATAGTGAAATTCTTTATGGCCTTAAAAATTAAGATCTATTTCTATAACTCCAGGATCAATCCAGCTCTATTCATCAGGGCTTTAATGCTATTGTCAAAGGTCAGAATAGCCGTGGTTATTGCATCACAGGTGCCTCAATTTTATCAATCATGTACTTAAAAGGTGATAAAATTGCTTCACATTCACCAAAGGGTGCCTTTTGGTTGACGTTTTCCAACTGATAACTCCTTTTTAAATCTAATTCTTTCATTAAGGAAAGCTTTAATAGGCATTTTATGACTGACATGATCATGCTAAGGCCCTACATTCTGTTATAGGCCATATGGTAAGCTATGAACCTTTAATGAATCATTATCTTGTCAAAGTAAATTCAGCGGCCTAGAGCCTATAAAGTGTTTGTGGGTAAAGAGTTGGTGTTGTGCATATACTGTATCTAGTGAAGCAACGTCCACATACCACTTATAAATGGTCTGTACAAAGTCTGCGATCTAAGTCATTGGTAAGGCCCTCAGCATGGTACCCTTCATTGATCAAAAAATATTTATGGTTCTGTCCAACAAGATGGCCACAGCTAAGACCCTTATATTACCTTAACTAAAAATACAAGGTTTATTTTCCCTTGGGGCCTGTACTATGCGTAATTCTTGTGAAGCATGTGAAGCTTGGTTGCCAAAGTATCCAATGCTTTGGCAAAGGGAATGATGGTGCGTGGGGTTCTTGGCGTGGAATTAAACAATAAGTCTATGGCAGTTGGAGCACTATAAAGAGGGCTTAAAGTGTTCTTATATGCTGAATAATTTTCCATGATAATATCTATCAAACACCGCGCTTGAATTTTCATAAGTTCTAAAGCATTTGACTGGATTAAGAAAAGATATAATTTGAATTATAAAACTATAAATTCTCTTTTATGGTAATTTAAGTTTTACATATAGTTTTAATTTATCAATTTGAATTAAATAATGCTATGACATTTACCATTAATTAGATAAAAACGGCGATGATGATTGGCCATAATATATCTTGTTTATCTATAATACAAAATATGAGGCAGTGTGGCATTGTAGATTTACCTTTATTACCAATGTTGAAAAGGTAAGTTAATAAAGTATCTTAAACTTTAATTTTATAATATATACATGACATTAGAGGTAAAGCGCTGCCAATATTATTTTTCTTTTTTCTCAATGAATCAGTCATGAGGCCCAATAATAGAGTTAATCAAAAAATATTATTTTTTTCTAAGTATCAATATTATACAATAGATACTATTATCTAATTACCAGACCAAATTACAGAGGCATAGCATTTGTATATTATAGTTGAGTGGCGGTGATCAAAATAACTGTTAGTATATAAAAAATGGGGTATAATATTTGGTGATGACTTAATTAATATAAAAGCCAGATCATATTAAACATAGAAAAGGTGTTACAGAGCTAAGTTGTAGCAGGATGCCACCTGTGTAATATTAAACCCTTTAATTAAAGCCATGAGCCACAGTAAATGGAGGTGCAAGTGGTGTAAAAATGAGTAAATGTGCATTATGGTATCCAAAGTAGACTTATAAGTTACCATTGAAACTGGAAAGGAGAGGCAGTTCAAATTAAGTTAAACAAATAACTAGATAATCCTTTTAATAAGAAGCTCAACTTATTAGACTTTAAATTATATTATTATGGTCTAAATTAGTAGTATTTTTATCAGAGGGATCATAGAGCAGTTTTAATAGCGCCATATAAACTAGGTAATATGAACTTAGATGAAAAAAACTAGTCAAATTATAGAGTACCATCTGTCAAGCTTATTGTCTTCACACAATAAGCAAAAACAGTATCTCAACCATTAAATTTATAAAACATTCTCTTATTGTAGACAAAGGTTTCACCAGTGGTGCTCATGGCTGGGATCTCTTCTGATGTGCTACATAATGGCTTTAAGCTGGTGATATGGAAGCACATCATCCAGCAGGATGAGCAGGATATTCCAGCATATGTATGAGGATGTTAAACATGTGTGAGGCTCTCATTCCTAGCCCAGTCATGATAGGGGTAAATTTTAGAACTTCATTACAAAGGTAAGATCAGCCTTTGATAGGGCTGAGACTAACTACAAATATCATGCAGAGTGGCCTCAAGATGTCTATCAGATCAGGACTTAGCATGTATGAGGCCAAAATGTCACCAAAAGGCTTTATTGACGTCAGTATACTCAACTAATGAATTGTGATCAAGTGGCAAGATGTATTAATTTTAAAAATTTACCTTTGAAATCAATAAAAAGTAATTTGAACTTCATTCATCAATACAGTGAAGAAATGAGACAAAAAATTTTCAAGTTACTTTAAAGAAAGATTTTCATATCAAAAGCATTCCTTCCACATTGTGAATGAACAGACGATAAAAACTAAAGTTTTTATAGTATGTAATTTGCAGCATGAATTGATGTATTATCCCACGAACTGGTTTTTGTTAGGCCAGAAAATTGACTATGGGCTCTGCTAGTGGCAGGCTAAAATTATGAAGACTGTTCAACCCTTGCCATTTCGCCTTAGGTGACAGGGCCAGCAGCGCCAGCTAACCCCTTTGGCGTCTTACCCGCGCCATTTGGAGATCCCCTGGCCTAAACTCCAACCAATAAAATAGATAATAACTCTAAAAACAAAGGTAGATTAGGCAAAGGGAGATGTTTATTGTGAAGGAAGCGCCAGGTATTTATACTATTTACAAAAGGTCTACTGTGCCCACTGCCAACCTATTGGATCTTCCACTGGTTCTTCCAGCCAACTACTCTTCTTATTATTCTACTATATTATTCTCTTCCCTGGCATCAACCCTCTTGCTCTATCCTTCATGATGTCCAAATCAGTTTTGGCTCATCCTCAGCCTTAAGTAGCCAGTGAGCCATATAAATAATTAATCTAAATAGATATCAAATTTGGGTTTGAATTTCAAGTTGATACTACTGCACTGAAAACAACTTTGGTCGCTCACTTTGACTTGGAATATCTCAGCATCTCACCAACATCTATTCCTGTCTTATCTAAATTAATTGATTATAATAAATGAGGCAGCGGAGACAACTTCAGCCACCTCAAACTCATAATTGTTGGATCCACCAAGCTCAGATTAACAGTATAGGCAGTGAATTCATAGATGAATGATTGAAGCAAATACATTGGCTTTCCACTGGAAATCCCACAACAGTCCATAAATGGCAGTTGGCATCAAACACTGATTCAGTTGACTGATACCAATTGGATCATCCTTGGCTATTAGTCGCCAATGATCATTATACTAATTCAGGGCCAACAATTGGCCCCACTCAAACCTACTTCCAAACTTTGTGGAATACTAATTTCAGCTCAGCCCAAATTGAAGAGCAACTAACCAGAAATCACATTAAATCATAAAAAATTCACTCAATGAGCCATTCCGCGAGGATTGGCCATATCATCCCAAATGTCATTAAATCATTAGAGGATTCCATCTGGTTAAAATTCTGATATTTCCCCCACTTAACCAGATGGTTCTCCTCCTACTTCCAACCTCAGCGTGTGGGGTGGGCGTCCAGGGCTTGCCCCTCCCTGCCACCAACAACTGCTGGAACTGAACCACAGTGGCACATCCTCACCACCTCTTCACCAACCTCTAGCTACTTAATCACCAACCATAAAAACCCCCTGTACTTAGCACCAATATTAGAAAATTGACCATGGGCTCTGCTAGTAGCAGGCTGATAAGTTTGTAGACTGTTCAACCCTTGCCATTTCGCCTTAGGTGACAGGGCCAGCAGCGCCATCTAACCCCTTTGGCATCTAAACTGCGCCATTCAGGGATCCCTTAGCCTAAACTTCATCCAATGAAATAAATAATAAACATATAAACAAAGGTAAAGTTAGCAAAGGGAGATGTTAATTTAGAAGGAAGCGCCAGGTATTTATACTGTTTACAATAGGGCTACTGCGCCCACTGCCAACCTATTGGCTCTTCCACTGGTTCTTCCAGCCAAAAACTCTTCTTATTCTTCTACTATATTATTCTCTTCCCTAGCATCAACCCTCTTGCTCTATCCTTCATGATGTCCAAATCAGTTTTGGCTCATCCTCGGCCTTAAGTCGCCAGTGAGCCATATTAATAATTAATCTAAATAAATGTCAAATTTGGTTTGACCTCAAGTTGATACTAATGCACCAGAAACAACTTTGGCCACCTCAAAATCATAATTGTTGGATCTTCCAACCTTTGGATTATCAGTATAGGCAATGAATTCATAGATGAATGATTGATGCGAATACATCAGCTTTCCACCAGAAATCCCACAACAGTCCACGAATGACAGTTGGTATCAAGCACTGATTCAGCTGACTGATACCAATTGGATCATCCTTGGCTAATAGTCGCCAGTGATCCTTATACTAATTTGGGGCCACTGATTGGCCCCACTTGAACCTGCTTCCAAACTCTGCAGAATACTAATTTTGGCTCAACCCAAATTGGGGAGCAACTAACCATCAATCACATTAAACATATGAAATTCAGTCAATGAGCCATTCCTCTGGGATTGGCCATATTGTCCCAAATGTTATTAAATCATTGGAGGATTCCACTTGGTTAAAATTCCGACATGTTATTGATTTCAATAACTCTTTAAATTAGAATATCTAGACTTAACATTACTTAAAATAAGGCATCTCATTTTATATATTGTTTATATCTAAAGTTGTACTAAAGCAAATTCATCCCTACATGTTTATCCACAGTATTTCTAAATTATAGAATCAATGATGCATTGCTGAATCAATGCATTGAAGTGCCAATGAATCAAGAATTTTAGCTGTACTCTCCATAACAATTAGCTCAAAACATATTATTTTACTAGGTTTCTGTCATAGAGCATGATAATAAGAATATTGTTTTGGGACTCAGGATGAGTTTTTATCTAGAGCGCCAACCAGAATACCTCTGGTAAAGCCTTTGATATTATATGATGAAAAAAGAATATGGCAACGATGAGCTTAATTGGGAGCTCTTAAATTTGGAAATCATATCCACTAAATGCCCATTGAACTCCATAAACTCACACATAAAATGGTTTTTAGTAATTTTTTAGTAAGCTAAGGAACGGAAAGGAGGAAAGGGACCCATAATGGAATATGTTCTGAACCACTCTCTTATAAGCTCACTGAATAAATAAACTGGGACTATCTGCAATACTGTTGGAAATATCCTTGCAATTTGGTCATGGCAGATCATTACTATAAATTGTTACCAGTACTAATTCCGATCTGCCCTTCCCAAATGGATTGGTTTCAAACTCTTATAAAAGTTTTTTTTATTCATCACAATTGTGCTTAAAACTGATGATGATTCCTCCAGTGGTTGGCAGGGTACACCCATGTCCAAGCCAGGTAGTTACTATCCCATCGCATATTAAAAGGGATTATCTACTCTTACCATTTGGGGATGGGCTTGCCTTTACCAGCAATAGAGGGGAATGGCGGATGGGATTTTCCAAGCCTGAGAGTGAATCAATCAATTTATTTTTGCTGGTTACTAATTTTACTTTTACTAGATTACTTAAACTGGTGAAGGGAACCACTTGTTGGTGAAAATAACTACAAAATCTCTGCTGGCAATGGCTTCTAAACATAGCTACCTCCTGACACCCCCTAGATTTTTTGTACCAAGTCCTAGGTGGTTAGAGTGGGGTGAGGCGCGAATGCTAAAGGATACGCTGTCACCCACATCTCATCTACCACAAGGACCAATTCTTCCCAAGGTGATGAGAGGGACGGCCACTGACTTACCCTCTTTACTGGTCCTAAATGGCTATTCTGCATTTAAAGCCGCAAGAGTTGCTCCTCAAGGCTTTCATTAAAATTCTTTTTTTAAATCAGTGAGCATTACCACTGGGAACATGGGTGAGTGAAACATTCTTATGAACCTTAGGTATCTTTATTTTAAAGATAGAGGCAAATTTTATGGAGAGAACGGGGAGTGTCAGGGATAAGTTGTGGAAGGCTTCAACTAATCCACAGCAATTGGCACAATTGCTGCCACTAACCCAGCTGTTATCATAGGAAGAAAATCCTTATAAGCAACAAAATATGGCATAATTCTGTGATTGGTATGACGCCAGAATAGTCTTCATCTCTGCCTCAGCTGAGTCTTTAATAATAAACTTTGATCAGGCTCATCAGGGTTTTTTTAAAAAGTGTTAACTGGGAAATATGGGATATTGGTGCTGCTTCTAATGAGCGAAGAACCAACTGAAAGCCTCTACTTCCTAAATCATTTACACCACGTGAGGCCAGAGAGCTTACTTATTAACTTCCATGAGGAAACTTTCATGCACAGGTTAATTTATCTAGCATAATCAATGAACCCAACTTAATCTCATGGTGAGTAGGTATTTGCAATCCACAAACTGCTTGTAATCACCTATTGCCTTAGTCAGATGTTCCCATACCAAGGATTTGGTATCTTAAATCTGCTGCAGATGCTCCTTAGCGGAAGGTACTTTGGGGAGAAGGCAGGGACACTTGAGTAATGAGAGGTTATACCCCAATGGTGGACTTGTAAAGAGGAGACAACCCATTCAATGATTAGGAGGAGTTGTTTTACGCATACTGCACCAGGTAAGATCAGTTGCCCAGGTATCCTGCACAATTGAGGCATGGTAGCGGAGTTTCTTCTTGAGGGTCTGGTTGACCATCTCACTTTGACTATTCGAATGGGAGTGATGCATGGAGGAGAAACACTATTTGATTCATATATTAGCCAGAAGCGCGGCCCAAAATGAGCAGTAAATTGTTGCCTTAGTCACTTGCAACCTTTTGAGGTAAGCTGAACATAGAGAAAATGTGGCGGCCAAATACTGGGCTGTCTCTAAGGAGGTAATGCCTGACATACATGGAATAAAAAGGGAGAATTTTGTAAAGCGGTTCATGACCACCATTATTGCTTTGTATCCAATGGAACTGGGTTGCTTAACAATGAATTCAATGGATACTGGGGACCATAAACCTTATTCTTGCTGAGGGGGATGGAGGAGACCATTCCTACTTGACTTATCGTACTTGGCTCATGAGCATGTCATGTGATTGGTGATCCAAACTGGAAGATCCATGGTACATCCGGCCAGTTAGACATTCATTTAACCAAATCGAGGAATTTTTATTCCATGGGTGCCCTAGTGCTGGGGATAGTGATGATTGGAGATTAATTCATCTCAGCGTTGGGGGGAGAACCAAAACCCTACCTTTAAACAAAATTCTCCCTATAATTATAAATGCAGGGATGTTTATGACCTGGTAATTCAATTAATCCAACAGTTTTAGATCCTTCAAACAGGAGGTCTGAACTGCCAGTAACTGTGTTACCAACAGCACATCCAGCACTCAGTCAGTCCAATGAACTTGTGCGAGGAGCAATGGTGAGAATCTGGGATGAAGAAATCACCATTGTTAGCTCCTGCATCTCTTCCTTCATCAGATTAAAAGAAGGGTTCAAACTCAATAGGTCAGGGAGAATTTTTTAGCGCATGATTTAGAAACTCATATTTGAAATTAAACCTGATAGGTCACAAAACGTCTGATCATGACGGTGACAAAATTATTTGTCTTTAGAAAGTACAATAGGTCCTGGTGGTTAATCGAGACAACCATTTCATGTCATGCGCCTTGGAGAAGTTCCTCCAGTGGATGAGAAGCCATGAAACTGCAGAGAGATCTTTGTCATATATGACTCAGAATTGTTTTGAAACAGAAAACCTATGTGATAATTAGGCGATGGGATGTTTTAACCCATCTAGATCATGAAGCAGAAAGGCTCCCACTGAGGCTGCCAAAGCATCAAAAGCTACATTGAAAGGCTAGTAGGAACTGTTGTGCTTGAGGGCTGGTGGCGCCACAGATACTTCCTTGATTGCCTCAAATTCACGTTAGCAATACTACATTCCATTTAATTGAAACATTCTTACATGTCAATCAATGAAGAGACTCCTCCAACTTAAAGATCTCAGGCGTGAAATAAGAAAATAATTGTCCCTAATAAACTTTGCAGCAGCTGCTGGGTGGCGGGTGTGGGCCATGAAAGAATGGCTCCAATTTTACTAGAAGGAATAGCATACCTGATTCTTTTGACCAGGTTACCCAAGAAGTTAACCTCTACCCTGAAGTCACACTTTGAAGACTTTACATTCAGATCTACCTTTTTCAGCGAAGCCAATACCTCCTTCAGGTCCTTTAAATGCTTTTCAGGAGTATTGGAGTTCACCAGATTTTTTTCAATGTATGCCACCACAAAGGTGAAGCAAAGATCTGTAAAACGTTGGCAATCATATGTTTGAAAGTAGTGGGTGAATTTTTTGAAGCCAAATAATATTATGTGGAACTGTAAATACCCGCTTGGCATAAATCCATGAAAGCCACTCTTGGCTTTTTGCTACTTAACATTTGGGAAAATTTCATCCATGATTTAAAGCTTTAAAAACACCCAGGATTTTGCAATCCCTTGGTATATGGCTTGTTCAAGTGTAAGTGGATAGGGATCATACAAATTAAAATTGTTCAAATGGTCATAATCCATAAATTGGGCATAATTTGCTGTCAGACTTTTTATAGACCAATGGGGGACGCTATGGGCGAGGTTTTTAATATACCCATTCTCAGTATGAGAGTTGACAATTGAGTCAAAATCCCTCTCTTAAATTGAGCCCCAACAGATTGACTCTCATTCCAGTGCAAATAGAACATTACACTGAAGGCGCCAAAACTAGATTAAATCCAGTTGCAGCACACATTTAAGAATCGATGATAAGACCTTCAGGAATCCTGTCTGCTAAAATCAGTCTTTGTTGAATATCATTTCCAGAATTTAACTCATATAATTAGTTATGTGCAAGATTTGCATTACTTGAAAGTATTAAAATAAATGGGAGATAATAGTATAAAATGCTCTATAATTAAATAAATTAAACCTAGTTGATTGGTGGTCCAAGGCTAAGCTTAGTATGATTCATGAAATGCAGATTACTTTTTCAATTAGGACTTTTTCCCTATCCTGGCTGAAATTAATCCATTTTCAGATTCAGAGGTTCCCAGCCTTAGTTCTCATCACGATAAGTTGGTAATGATCTCATGTATAAAGTCTGCTTCTCTTCTGAGGATAACCAATCCTTACTCTTTATCCACACAAAAGAGGACGCAATTATTGTACTACAATTAAATAAAAAAGGAAGATGTATTTAAACTATTACTACTATACAATATATTGTAAAATCTTCACAATTTGATTTATTATAACACAAACTAGGGAACTATAGGGGAATTTGACGCCCAATTCCTTAATAGGCGCTTCAGCCATGAAAATGGCAGACATTGCTGTTAATTTTCTTGTCTCTTTCAGCGATGGTCCTTTCCATTAAGTTATTGATTTCTCCATCAGACATCCCAGAGACCTGAAAATGGAAAGCCAGAAAACGTGTCCCTAAGGTTTCCGCTTGAACACAGTGAACCAACCCCATTTGGCTTCTGACAAGCTTAGATCTTAAGACTTTTTACCCAAAATAGTAGGCCGCAAACCAACTGATTGATTTGCTAGTTGCTTGCAGCATCATTCTCCTCACAACTGTTAATTAAATTCTTAATCAGTTGACAACTAAACCCATATGATCTCAATTGAAGCACTAATAGTTGATCACCAATCAACTATTAGTTGCCTCAATTTTATTGGCAACTCTTCCCAACGAGACCTTATAAAACTACATGGATCAATCCTGATGGATTCAAACCTGGAAAATACCCAAAAAACTGCAGACATTATTAAGCTAGAATTAAAATAAACCAATATCATATTTATTTGCCTGCATGACTAATCTCCTAGTGAATCAGAAGATAGCCTAGAAGCTGAAAAGGTGGGCAAAACCCCAATACTTCCCCCTCTTGCCTAGATTTCTGGCAAGAATAAGATTGGGACAGGTTAATGCCACCTCAGGCCAGGTCAAATACTTCTTAGTTTCCAGCGGAGCACAGCCATTCCACACTCAACTCTGCTTATAAAAACCTTTTTGCCTGAAATTCTCTTTCTTTCTTTCTCACTGCCGCTTCCTCAGAGCATGGTCCTCATAATCCACTGCCATACCGGCCTAGTCAGTTTGTTTGTGCTGATGCTAGTCTCAGATGGCCAGTTAAGACCACAGTTAGGGTATACAACCTATATTCATTTTCAGGATCTTTGTTCAGCGCCCTAGATTTCTTAATCCCTCCTCATCCTTAGCAGGAGGCTTTTACTTTCAATATCTTTTTTGCGAAAAAAAACAAGAATGATTAATTCTATTTTGCTATGATTATTTTATCTTTTAATAACTTTTTGCTCATATAATTCTTGTAATTTGATTATTTTTTGAAAAGCTTACTTCCTAAATTAGAAATTAATTGCGCTGAAATTAGAGTAAATTGGAGCTTATTCTACAACAAAGTGGATAATATCAATAATTATAATTGTTCTACATTCTCTGGCTCAACCAGCTCATATGACAAAATTTGTCTAACTTCCATTATCAGCAATATCTGGACAATCTTTAAGCTAAAGATGCCCGCCTCTTATGATTGATGAGTCATACTGCTCAAAGAAATTACTTTTATGGTACCCTAGGACCCAATATCAAAGTCAAATGCATGTAGATGTCCTTCCGCCAAACTACCAGAAACGAAATCTGACCCCAATGAAAGCCAGAGTGGCCACCATCCAAAAATTGAGCTAATTCTCCCTCTTTCATCAGTTCCCAAATTTGACTTTGACACTTTGCTCATTTTGGCTCATTTTGTGCTTATACCATAAAAATCATCAAACCTATTGAAACAATGCCATCCAATATAAGCCAGTTGTCTTTGCTGGATCTAATTTGCTTTTAGAGTTCATTTTTCTGCTCGGCAAATATTACAAACCACTGGTACTTTCATCTGAACTAAGTATGGGGAATTGAGAACATTTTAGCATCCATATGGTGATTTAAGGAATAGAGCTAACTGAGGTTTATTGAAGCTCTGACCACCTCCAAACCCTAAAGCATCTTAGATTAGAAGTTGCAGTCTACGCTCTTTGTTTTGTGGGCCAAGACATTTGCAGTTGGACCACAAAGCTTCTGGACTCCCCCGACTTCCATTGTTCATTCTGTTTTATATTTTAAGAAGCTTGTAGGCGTCATCTTCATGATGCCATTTACTCGTTGCATGATTAACTTTTCTCTGGCACTCTGAATTGCTATCTCCCACACATGGCTCTGATTGGAGGCATTATTTGGCAACCTCCTTCCAGTATCTCTTATTAAATACTGGCCCAAAAGTCTAACGTTCTTGAAAAAGCCCATTAACAAGCACTCAAGACTAATCTCCTGTCTCCAGTGCCATATCAGGACTATTTGGGTTACTTGCTAACTGCCTCCATCTTTTCTGTTGCTTCCCTCCCTGATCTGGATTATCATGTTTGGAAAGTACTAACATATCAATTTCTCTTCCCCTTGTTGCTTACTCTCAGAGTTCAGCTTTTGTTCAACAAACTTGGCATGAGGTAGTCTAGCTCTTGCTAGTGTTTATTTTTGGATCTTTTTTGATGGTGTATTTAGTTGTACTGTTATACATTCTTCCTCCCCCAAGAGGTGAAATAGGCGGAATCATCCCCAAATCAAGGATAGCCAATAAAAAATTATATGATATACGACTTTTTATGGTTTTCCTTTTTATAATATATCAATTTGTATTATATTTTCCCTATTTTTATATGAGACATGACCTTTACTTAGTTTTGCAATCCATCTTCTTTAATTATAATTTCCTCAAACTGGTATCTAGGTATACTCTGACCTACCTGTTTTCATGGGTAAGAGGTTTTATATTTTAAGACTTGACGATTTATTTTGATTCAGAGGTCCTTTTTTTAGGACTTAACCACAAAATTGTCAGGACATAACCATCTTAATGGTTTAGCAGTCCTTTGGGAACAATATTATTTTTTTTCTTGTTCTCACTGCTTTAGATACTTAGCATGGTCCCTGTAAATTTTCATCTGCTAGGTTACTGATGGAATAAGCATTCATTGCTATCTTTGCAATAATCTTAAACGGACCCATCTACAGCTCATCTAGCTTCTCTTTTTCTGAAGCCATGTATGTTGAAATAGGATATGCTAACGCCTATATATGGTATTTGGATAATGCCTGTCAGTTCTTATCATCCATCATCTTGGCCTTGATCTTTTTTCATAGTCATATCAAATGTTTTCAACGGCATTTTGATCAGGATACTTGATAGTCATAATAAGTACTGCTCAGAATTCATCCCAATGTTGGTTTGACCCCCAAATATAGAATTGGTGGAAAGGCGGCCTTCCTCCCATACAGCATTTGAATGGCGTTTTCTTGTTGCCATATGGTGAATAATATTGTATGCAAATGTCACCAAATTGAAGTAGGTAATCCAGACGGAAATCTTTCCAGCAATTAGTTTCCAAAGCGTCACAGCCAGTGTTCCATTCACTCATTCTAGCAATAGGTTCATCTCAGGCCAGTAGGGTAGTGCCATGACTCCTTGGATCCCTATTTTGTTCAATTATTGGAGTCACGCGGGACATGAAATATGTTCCATTGCAGCTCAACAAGCCTTGTGGGCAACCATGGCAATATATAAAGTTTTCCAGGATATACTCTGCGTACTTGGTGCATCCACTTTCGCCAGAGCCTATGTCTTGACCCATCTAGTCAGATGAGCAAAAGTAACTATAATGTATCTGACTCCCCCTGTTTTCATAGTCACTGGTCCCATTACATCAATGGAAACTTTACAATAGGTAAATCTAGGGGTGGACCAGTCAATAATCAGTTGTGTTCTTATGTGGTTTATGCAAATTGCACACCACTTAGCAAGCCAGATAATTGGCCACATCATACTTGATAGACTCCCTGTAAAAATACTGGTGAATGTGGTCAGATATCTTTCTCAGGCCTCCATGCTTAACAACTTTATGGGCAGCTTAAATTATAGCTGCTCGTTCAGATTGTTTTGGAAATAACAGTTGTTTTCCATAAATCGTCTTGAATACTTGTCTATCCTAGGTCACAGTGTTTTCCATCGCTTTTTAAAGCGCACCTTGGATCTCTTGAGGATTGTTTTTAATTTCTTTATCGACTATTTTCTAAAACAGCTTGTCAGCCTGTTGGTATACCACTTGTACCATTGGTAACCTTAATTTTCGTCCACAATCTGATGAGAAGCTCCCACTCAGTGGACTTAATTAAAGTCATGAACTTAAAGCTATAATGCCCATCTGGCCAGACGTCCTTCCAGTTCTTTCAGGTTGTGCAGCTAATATAGGGAGGAGAAGGCCGTCACCACTTTAAAGTGCGTATTGTGAATATACACCCAAAACTGCTTACAGACATAAATTACTGCAAGGCATTCACACCTAGTAACAGTGTATTTCATTCTGCTGCGGACAATGTCTGGCTCACATAAACTACCAGATGCTCTTCCCTGAGTTCAGCCACTTGACTTAGGATGGCGCCAATTTTCGTCAAAAAAGCATCAGTTTGTACTAAAAACTGTCAACTGGATCAGATATTTAAAAACCAGAGAATCAGTGGAAAACCAGCTTAACTCATCAAAGGGATCATGGGACTCTTCATTCCATATAAAATTCTTTCTTTAAATTCCTCAGCACATGGAAGAGAGTCTCCGCAATTATCAAAAAATCCCTTATAATCCTTTGGTAATATAAAACCATTTTAAGGAATACTTGAATATCCTGGACGCTTCTTGGGATAGCCATCCGCTCTATGGCTTTAATCTTCTGGGTTTGTGGCTGCAGTCCATTAAAGCTGATTATGAACCCCAGATATAAACTACTTTTTGAAGGAGTGGCAATTCTTTGGTCTAATCTTCAGGTTAGCCGCTGCCAGTATCTTGAAGACTTCTTCCAAGTGGAGCAAATGGTCAGTAAAGGTCCTACTGAACACACTTAAGTTGTCCAAGAACACCAGAATGCATGACAACTTAGAGTCATTCAGTATGGCGTCCATGGCCCTTTGGAACGTTGCAGGTGCACCACAAAGATCTTGAGGCATCCTCGTTGAATGGTATAGTCCATGAACAGTAATAATTGCGCACTTCTCCTGGTCTTCCATTGGTAAATCAATTTACCAATATCCTTATACTAGATCCATTGTGGAGAAATACTTTACTTCTCCTAAACTATCTAATGCATTGTAAATTCATGGTAGTGGATACAAAACCTCCTTTGTTATTTTGTTCAGCCTCCAATAGCTGATCACCACCAAACAAAAGCTATCCTATTTTTTCATTATCAGGATAGGGCTCGCCCAGGGACTCATTGACAGAACTAGGAGCCCATGCTCCACTAGTTTTCTGATTCCTCTTTACTACCGCTTCAGCAGCCTTTGACTATTGGATAGATCTCATCTGTAACAGTAAATTTTCCCTGGTGTCAACTTTATGGACTATGTTCTTCACGCATTTTAAGTTGTGATTATCCTGGATGAATTTTTTTAATATTTTTTGAATTGTTCAAGCACCTTGTGAAAATCCAAGGATCACTCGCTTGTGTATTATTATTCTGCACATCTATTCGAGCCAAAGTTCTGATGATTGATCTTTGATAGTGCCTATAGTTTATGGTATTCAAACTATTCAAAAACTCACTAGGCCTACTAAATTCTCCTCGACTATTCCAGCCAATTTTGTGTGTAATTTTCCCTTCAGGTTCAGGAACTTCTTCCAAGGCAGGTAGATATACAAGCTGTGGATTAGGCGCGTCCAGCTTGTCAACACTTTCTCCAAAGAAAAGATACATTGAGAAAACCAGGAAAGAGATGAAACAAATATAACATTTATTATAGGCTATTTATTAGATAACGGTCATTGGGCCAAGCGCCAGTATTTATACCTCTAGGGCATCTCCTGGCCACATTCCAGCACAATATTTCAACATATATTTTACCACCTCATTTCAGCCCTTGAACTGATATGACTGAAACCTTTTCTTAGGTTTTTGGTGGCAAAATACTCTCAAAATCAGGAGGATTTCAGGTACAAAAATTGAAATAAAAGCATGCAAATTTTCCCTAGGATCCTCTGGAGTTCAGTTTCGTCATGTTGCAGATGAAATACTCCTTCTGTGATATTTTGGCATCAATTGAAGTAAATGACGCACCCCTAATTAGGACTTTGGCAGGCCTCTCCCTCAATAGCACTAGGTAACCCCTTTGAGCAGTCCATGCAAGTGATATTATGCCAATTACATGGATTGACACATGAATTTTGCCCTAAGGCAAAAATTGATTATGTTGTTCATTCATTTGATTGTCCATGGGACTTTTAGGGTATTAACTTCGGGTCATCCCTGAATAATTTTGTACAAAATTTAAGTTGATTGTGTTACTGATAATTGTGACCAATTAGCAAGAGTTTAAAATATAGTCTGGCCATAATATGTTAGTGTATTCATCCTGAGCGCTTTGATAAATAATTGATCAAATTGACATTGAGATATTCGGCCTGAATTGTATGATTGTAATAGGCTTTGAGGTGAGAATATAGGTGTTAGCTCAAGTGTTGAAAGGGTAATCAGACCAATCTGATGGTTATCAAAAAGTTTATTTTTGAGTCAACTACCAGAATCTGACACACCTCCTCCTGCTGTCTTTCCATCAGATTAGCAATTTGCTCTTGGTTGACCAAAAAAAATATTCTCAGTGACCCCTTCCAGCAATCCCATCTCAGCAAGAGTCCTAAATTTATGGAATTACTGTAAACCTGCCACTGGATCAGATGGACAGATGTGCCAATCTGATTTTTCTCAATTTCTATTGTTTTTCCACTAAAATTTGCCAGGAGAACTTGGATCTTAATTTCCTGGCATTACTATCCCAAGCGCCACCCATGGCTCTATTCTGGACTTCTTCCATGGGCTGCTGACCTCTCCATACAACAACTTGGTTATCTCTGGTGCCAATTCTGTAATAACTCTTCTGCAATCCTGGTGGAATGATAATTGACTTCTTGATCCATAACGGAATTCCCAATTTTCCAGTATTTCTGTCAGTGTTTCCCTTCACTTTCATCTACTCCATTGGTAGCAAATTGAAAATGATACCATCATTGTAATTCAAATTTTTGAAAGTGTTCCTCATGGTATGTAGAGTTTCCCCGTCTCTTTAATAAACTAGAGGCAGCGTTTGACCCAATATAATCAACGTGTTATCTTTAAAGTTGCATTTAAATCCATATTTTCTTAGAAACTCAGTACCAATTAGAATGGCATAGCTTTTGTTGGCTAAAACTATAGCTAAGGGAAGATCCTACCAGAGATTCAAATTGGAGTGGTAATGCAAAGTGCACTCTAAGGGAGATGGTCATACTTATGCCAGAAGTCCCATATTTTTTTTTATGTGTCAAATAAGCGAGATCCTCAATTTCATTACCAGCTTAATCAAGATAATATTAAAACGCGCTGCTGCCAATTATTGCCCGCACCCATACTTGATTGATCAGTATATCAATATACATACACTCAGAGTATTACAAAATGTTATTTATTGAGTTTATTGGGGCATAATTTTCTGAATTGAGGTTGTAATTTATTTGCACTGACATAATTGGAAATTATACCTTACTTGCGCTTGGGGGGATTAACAAGTTCGCCTCATCTAACTTGACCTTAGACAAATCATCCAGATTCTCAGCAGATTAAATCTTATCTGCTAGTTGGCGCACATATGGTAGAGCAACCTCCTTGATTTTTTTGGGATTGATCCCCTTCTCTTGATCTCTAGTTACAGCATTGATGTCATAAGTTGACCATTTGGTAGAGCTGAGCCATGTGTTTTTTTTGTTGACAAACAGATCTTTGATGTTAATGTATCATTTAAGATATCAGGAGGAATGAGTTTCACCACAGCTCTAGACTGTTCCCCATTTAGGCCACAAACCCTTTTCCTGTCTACTGTGCAGTATTGCCTCCTTTGCCTGGGCCACATTGATTTGCTCCATAGGCTTCTTTCTGAAGCAATGGGAAGCAAAGTGGTTCCTTCCTCCACACTGTGACAGCGCATGTTACTCTTGCATGTCTGATTGAACTTTTGGGCTTTCTTCCTGGCATCGTTTTTTTGGTAGATTTCTTAGCAGGGCTAATCAATTTGGTAGGATTCAGCTTTCTGACAAAGATTGCCTTGAAGCTTTGATTAAGATCTTGAACGTGGCTCTTAGCATCTTCAAGTGATCCACCATTTGTGAGGTGTTTTTTTGATGACTAATGTGGATGACATCATTTGATGTAAATTGTGATAAGGATGAAGAGCCACTTGAATGCAAGCCACACGTCAAAATTGGTCAAGATTTATGCTCTGACCAAAATCTGTGATTCTAGGTAGAATTGGTCGATAAAATTTTTAAAAAAGCCTTGTCTTTATGGTTTTGGATCCCTATAAATCATTAATTGAATTTCAACATATGCATAGCACTTCCAAATCCTTCATTACTTTAGCCTTGGCCTCCAAATAAGACCAGCTACCTTCCTTTAAATGAAATAAAACCAAGTTTTGGCAGTCTGTTTCCAAACAGTTCATGACCATTTAAAGCTTTTTGTCTATTGTTTTACACAAACTTAATCATGTCAAATAGTCAGAACGCAGGAGCGTTGTCCCAATATAAATAGGTAATTTTGGCGTGGCTTTGAATGTTTTTATTTTTTTAGCCGCCACTCTCATCTCAGCTACCTGACTTACTTGGAGAGTAACCTCGGGGGTTATCTATGACATGGTTGCAAACGCTGTCAGCATATTCCTAGGAGTTGTTGACTTCCCAACTGGTTTTCTTGGGTCCTTTCTTCAGCGTTGGCTACCACATAAGGTTCGCGTTCACTTATCTGATTCTTCAGATTGTTGACTTGTTTCACTATTTGTTCCATGTCTGAGCTAAGTGAGCACAAATAAATGCAATCCGCTTCATGTTCCGCCTTCAGGAATAAATCTTCTAATACCAAATCTCCTTTTTACTTTTTAATGATGTTACTTTCCTGAGTAACTCATTGCTGAAATTAAAACTTCTTCTACCCTCTCTCAATCTTAGTGATCTTCTCTTCTAAGGCAACGAATTTACTATTATCAGCTTTATTCAAGCCGTTCTTATTGATGGTTGCAATTGCGTCCATAACTTTCTTAATTCTTTCTTATATGAAATTTTTTATTGGCTCTATTTACTTAACTACACCTTAGTGAGAACCAAATGTTAAAAACTGATTTTGACTGATAGTTCACAGATTTTAGTTGCACATATTCAGTATGTGCACGTTTCACGTTGCTTGATAGATTTATATGGACAATAATTGTATGATAATTATAGACATAATTTAATAATTTAACCAGATGTGGTTTGATGCTATACTTGGAAAAATCATGAAATACTGATTTTACAGATAGGGACTTATTCCATATATTGGCTGAACTTAAATTGCTCTCAAATTCAAAGGTTCCCAGCCTTGGTTTTTATCACGCTGAGTCAGCGGAGATCTATGTCAAAGGTCTGCTTCTCTTCTAAGTATATCCAATCTTTACTCTTTATACAGACAAAATATTCCACAATTATTAAGTTACAAGAATTCACTGAAATTGAATAGCACTTATTAATGCTAATTGCAATAGTAATATTCTTAATGGATCTGCTTTATTAAAAAAGTTACTAGGGAGTTTGGCACCCAACTTCTCAGTTGGCGTCTCAGCCATGAAATAGCAGCCGTTGCCACTAAAGATACCTATGGAGTCTCTACTGACGATGGTCTTCTTCATCAGATTAGGGACTCATCCGTTTAAATCCCAGAGCCCTAAAACGGTTATTGAAAGAAATGTGTCCCTAAAATTCACGCTATATTTAATTATAAAACCAAATGTGTCTACCAAACTGCTTAGGTAATGGGACTCCTTATTCTTTATAGCAGATCATGGACCAACTTATTGACGTGCTAGTTTCAAGGGCACCCCTTGTCTCACAGCTGCTGATTAAATATCCAAACAGTCAGTGATGAAATTTGAACAATTTCATATGGTACACTTATTTGTTAACCAGTTATCAACTATCAGATGAACCAATTTCGTTGCCAACACTTCCCACTGAGATCTTAAGCATTCATGCCAAATGATATTTGAAAAATCCAAACTCAGCTAATTATCCAAAATTATCAGACATTTATAATCAAAATTGATGCCAACTGATATCTTATTTATTTGGTAGTGGGACCTATCATCTAGCAAACCAGCAGATAACCTAGGAAGCTGGAAATGTTGGCAAAATCACAATATCTCTAGATTCTGTTAATCTGGCTAATAACTGTCTCTTACAGGCCTGAATTTGCTGATAACCTATGGGTGCAATGCCATCATGAACACTAAGTTGAGAAACCCTTTAGTGGGGTGGTGGTGCACCACCATCTGGCATCTTTTGGCTGCTGCTGAAGCATGCCCAGGCTGGCTTTACTAGCCCTTTCAACGCTACTGGGCTTTATGTCCCCCCTCAGGACTTGACCCACCACCTTGTAAGCTTCCAGGCGGAGCTCCAGAGCTCTTCGGTGGTCTCATGGACAATTTTCATTTTGGCCTCTGGGTCAAATATGGGAATCTCTTCCCATATGCAAGTGTATCCATCATCAAGATGGCCATGACTTTTTTAGACCCACTGGATTTATTGACTTCCACCCCTTTAAGGAGTACTTTGATCTCAGCTTCCATTCAGAAACTGATGCAGCAGCAGCATCTAAGCTACCAAACATTTATAAAAAAATTCCAATTTCCACCCTTTGAACCTGGCTCCCAGATGAGGCCACCTTGGTGGTCCACTTTGCTGGGTTGCTCTCCCATTTATCCCCCAAATGCCTCCACCATGAGCTCACAGAGGGCTTAGCTGTTTATGGCGCAGACCCAATTTGCAGCTCATGGTTCCTAATGGGGCGGATTGTCTGGTTGGGCCTTTCCACCTTTGCTACAATCCACCCATTTCATTGCAATACCCATCTCATTATGTGTGTGTGTGTGTGTGATCAGATCCGCTTTGATCACCCATTCTGGGCACAAATCAAAAATGGCTGCGCCATTTGCCCCTTGTGCTTCGAGATTGATCACACAAAGTGCAAGTGCCCTCAATAACTGCTTCCTCCGCTTCTGCCACTCATTCCTCAGGCGTCAGGCTTCAGCCATTTCGCCCCAATTTTTCAAATGGGATCAATCCTCCCACCTCAACCTCAGGGCTTTTGGTGAAGTTTCAAAAGGGGCAGCCCATCAAAACAAAAAAAAAATAAGAATCAAAATTTGACTGGATTAAACAATCCTGAGTTGATGGCTGAACCAGTTTCAGATGAGCTGCCATGGTCAACAGCACATGGCCAATCACGCGCGCGCGCGCGCGCGCGCGCGCGCGCGCGCGCGCGCGCGCGCGCGCGCGCGCGCGCGCGCGCGCGCGCGCGCGCGCGCGCGCGCGCCGCGCGCGCGCGCGCGCGCGCGCGCGCGCGCGCGCGCGCGCGCGCGCAGCTCCTGCCACTGCCCCAATTCCAATGGCTGGCCCAGTGCAGGCTGAATCCAATACATTTGAGGCTCTCAAATGTATTGATGATGATGAACGGTCATACATGTAAAACTGGATTTTGCTTTGGAGGGGTTTTTTGTTGACCCTCCTGATTTGCATCCCCAACGTTTTCGCCCTAAAAATGTTTTTCTTATTTATAAAAATATAAATAAAAAGCAGTTGAGGCTGCAGCTGCCTCTGCCAACACCCTACTTCGTCAGCAACTTTATGGGGCGATGGATTAGCTTGTCAAGGGTATTCCTATCCCCAATTTTCCCCATGACTTTGAGGAAGATGAAAAGTATGAAAGGAGGAGCTTGCTTTTGGTGAAAGCCATGATTTTATTGACGCAGCAGAAACTTATCCTTTTGACCCCAATTATCCCAAAATCTTCCAGCGCATCAATTTTTTAGTTGTGTGCCTACTTTTTATCACTTTCGCTGAGCATCAACTTGCTCAATGCTTTGAGGCAATGGACACAGCCATCCTCATCAATTAATAAAACCCCCAATTATACCTCCTTATGACTCATGTTGCTGATGATCCCACCCCAATGCTTTCCACCATGGTCTTCCAGCTAAAGTGGGCGCCATACAAAAGTTCCCCCAAAGCATCCTTACCTTCTGATATGGCTTCCTTGCTGTTAGCTGAGGTACCATATTAGGATTTTTTAGTTATTTCTAGTAATCCCTTTGTTTGGCCCATTTTAAAATAAAGATGAGTGGCAGCTCCCCCTTTTGGATTGGGCACTACTAGTGATGAAAAAAGATAATCCTTTAGTTAAATGAGCCTGGTCCTCAATTTTTTATTTTATTTATTGCGGGGAAGGCCATCCATGGGACGGACACTTCCAAATATGACTCAGGAAAGACAAACTTAGTACTAGGGGAGGCACCCCAGAGAAGTGATGCTATCTCTTGTTGCCAGCGGGAACGCCACTTATGGGGAGGGGGAGGAAACATGTGAAGGGGCCGTAGCACACTTGAGCATGTGTGGAGGAAGGAGTCTGATTTGATGAACCAGATTGGGAACCAGGAGGAGACCAGCTGTCGGCAATGCCGTGGGAGGTAACCAAACATCCACGCTTGAAAGTGGTCCACCAAATGAGACCGGAATCTGTGGACAGCTTCTGGGAGGGTGGGGATGGAGCCGGCAATGGCATCCAAGACAATCGTGTAAATAGTCCACATGGCGATTGCAACCACCAGAGCACGGAGGGAGGGTGGAAGGGGGGAGGCCATTGATAGAGCAAACATATCTCTTGACAGACTGAAGGGATGCGTTTGATCCTGGCCCAGCAGACATTGAACTTCGCGCCATATCACTTTAGAGGTGGGGCACTTCTCCAGGCGGTGGAAGAGCGTTCCATACTGGCCACACACGACACAGGATGAGTGTAAAGCGTTAGAGCGCTCAGCTGTACGATACACCCGCCTCAGGCAGCGCCACCCATGGGAGCGGACTTGAGGCTGCAACAGAGGATGGTGTGCGTATTTCCAAATAGTCTTTTGGGTCTCAGTGGAATAAGGGATGTCCATCATGTCCAGGTAGTCCACCCTGGATAGGACATGGGTCGAATGGGGATCACGCCATCATGGATAGGTAGCCCCTGTACTTCTTGTGTGAACTGAGGAGAGGGGCGGCCTCTTTGGGTTGTATGTCCACTAATACGAATTCTCCACTCTGTGCTTCGCATGAAGAGTAGAATTCGTTTGTAGTGGGTTTTAGTCCCGTGAGGACCTGTGGCCGATGTGTTAGATGCGAGGTATTTCATCAGGGAGTGGGGGTTTGATGGATTGTTGAGGCCCAAGGCTCGGGAGAAGTTGGAGCGGGCCGCGCAGGACCAGTGTTGGGATGGGAGTGTAGGGGCGGTGACAGCTGCGATCCAAGTGCCCAGGAGCTTGGCAGCATGGGCTTTGAAGTCAAGCAGGCCCATGCCACCTTGATGATGAGGGCCAAACATGACCTCTAGCCGTACTGGTGGAGGGCGGCCTGACCAAAGCCATCCTTGCAGCAAAGCATACGGGGATTTGAAGAAGCTTAGTGAGAAGGGGATGGCGTGGGCTCCGAACCAGACTTTGGATAGGAGCATAGAGTTGGCAAGAACAACCCTGTCAGTGAGGGTAGTAGGGTGGGCTCTGAGAGAGGCGATTCACTTCGTCACGTTGTCCAGTATATGGCACTCCATTACTGCTGACGCATATCCGCCTGCCTCCATCCACACGCCCAGATGGCGCACCGGTCCTATGGTAGGACGTGGCACGAAGGGGAGCACCAGTGGAGCGGTGTGTGTTGAGTTAGTAAGGCGTGGACGTGGGCGAGCAGATGGGCCAGGTTGGGAACTAAGAGCTGGGGCCTAGCAGTTCTGAAATGACCAAGGAGGATGATTTCGGTTTTGGAGGCGTTCAGTGCGACGTTGCTTACCCGGGAATATTCCTGGATGAGGGCTTCAAGTGCGCGTGCATCTTTGTTATTAGACACCCCCACCACGCAATCATCTGCAAATGCCATCATCTTGACTGGGGTTTGGCCTGGCACATGGACCCCAGTGAGTTGGGCATTCACATTTCGCAGTAGTGGGTCAAGGCTGAAGTTGTATAAGAGTGAGCTAAGGGGGTCCCTTTGTCATAAGCCCCTTTGAGGGCGGACTACTTCCATTAGGAAGCCTGGCCACGCACTGCCATTGTTGCAGATTCCGTGAGCAGCATCACCCAGTTGATGAAGCGGGGGGGTAGGCGGAATTGATGTAGGCAGGCCCTTAGGTATTCCCAGTTCACTCTATCATAGGCCTTTTGTTAGTCCAAGAATACCAGTGCCCCAGAGGCTGTGGACTGACATGCATTAGCCATGGTGTGCACATTATCCCAAATTGACCTTCTGGGGATGAAACTGAATTGTTCTGGGGAGATGGTGGCAGATGCTACAGTCCCTAAACGGTTAGCCATGATTTTTGTTAAAATTTTGGTGTCTGTGTTTGTTAGAGAAATGGGGCGCCAGTTGGCTAAGTCAAGCTTATTCCCTTTCTTGAAGAGTGTGACAGTAAAGGCTTCTTGTCCTCCTGGTAGGAGGCGCGTTTCCAACAGGCTTTGGTTAAGTGAGGCGAGCAGCAGTGGGGATATATATTTGAAATATTTTTTCTAGAACTCATATGGAATGCCATCTGGGCCTGGGCATTTTCAGTTTGGCGCACCGCGAATGGCTGTCCATAATTCATTTGGAGTAATTAAATTCATTATATCCAGGTATCAGAAAACGGTGCAGATATGAGCTTGGTCAAGAAATTCCGCCATTTCGGCCAGCTAAATTGGATTGGCTCAGTATAACTTGGAGTAATATTTTTGCGTTTTGATTGCCACTTCAGCCAGTGTGTCCGCAATGGAATTATCCGATCTTTGCACCTATGTGCAGGCCACGCTCTGGCATGGTGCAAATATTTTTAGAGATGTATGCGGTGCACTTGTCGCCTTTAGTGATGCATGTGGCCCTGTATTGGACACAAACACAATGTTTGTGTTGCCTTTTGAGTGTGTTGAGGTGGGCGGCTGCCTCCGCCCACTTCTGGCCCCATGCAGGGCTGTATCCTGTGGCTAGAATGTTGGACTACAAGTGGGCCAACTCCGCCAGAGCGCGCGAGATAACTGCTGATATGGCTCGTGAGCATCTGGAGGAGAGATGGCAATAGTGGCGGATGATGTCCTCTTTGAAAGTTGCCCATGTGGAAATGAGGTCCGCGGAAAAAGGTGCAACAAACAATTTTGCCAAAGTTGTCTTTCACCTACGTGGAAAATCCTGGCGACGCAAGCTTGGGGGGGCGGATTTTGCACCAATGTGGGGCCTTTGTAACTGTGACAAGTAAGTGGTAGGTTATCGAGACCAGTCAGTGGTCAGAGAATTCCATTTTCGTTGTTTTGAAGTGGGAGATGTGGGGTTGATATTTCGCCAGTGTTAGAATAAAGTTGATGCAGGTCATGGACCTTAATTGGCCATTGTGGACGTGAGGAAGCATCATGTTTTCGAGCAGTAGGGCATGTCATGGCAGCGCATCCATTAACCCAAGGGTGGCTTTTAGAATGCATAGTTCTACGTGACCCTGTGGGGCGTGGGGTGAGGGAGGCCACCGGTCCATTGGTGAGGTTAGCCAACAGTTCATGTCACCAACTAGGAAAGAATCAGGGGGTAGCGGGAGGATTTGACCAATGAGAAAAATTCCTGACGCTCATGTGCACCATTTGGGGCATAGATGTTGATGATTGCATGTGCAACGTCAGCCCAGGAGAAGGTGATGACGAGCACTCAGCCATTTAGGAATATTTCTGAGGATGTGAATTTGAAAAAATTATTTTTCTGAATTAGCACCCCACAGTGCTTTGACCAAAAGGATAGGGATGGGAGGAACATTGTTTTCCAAGCTTCCTCGGAACCTCGTGGACAGTGGGACTCCTGGATGGCCAGGATATCCATGGGTATTTTGTTTTGTAAAAACTCAGTTTCCTAGCCCAGGACGGGGAGGCCTTGAGTCTGGCAATATTCAGCTTCCCTAGAGTGAAGGTTTCCCCCATCACACCTTAGGTGTGAGGGGGTGGGCCCCTGGGCCCACCAGCCTCTTCAAGTTCCCCACGGGCTTTCACAGCAGTGCGGGCGTTAGCAGCAATGCTATCAGGGTTTTTGTTAATTTTTCGGAAAGAGTTGCATTGGCTTTGGCCTTCGCTTTTTGTTTTCCTGACGTCGGATGAATTTTTTGTGGTGCGGATAAGTTTAGTGCACCGTCAAGCGGGGCAAAAAAATTTTCAATTGGGATAGGCCCCAAGTCAGTTTCATCCAGAGCTTGGGTGCAGCGATTGGGTGAGATCAAATTTCCCATTGGATCCTCAGATTGAGTGGCCCGCTCAGCATGGGCCTCACAATCTGATTGGGTGATGGATTTCTGAGTCGCTTCCACCACGAAGGTCTCCATGTCCTCCTGGCGTTGTGAGTGTGGGATGGTGGTGGTGGCCTTGGCCACTTCCTTGGCTGCAGCTCTATGGGCCTGCTTGGCCTTCTTCCACTCCTGCGAGGAGATGGGCTTTACTAATAGGTAGCAGCCTTGTGCTCCCCATGGGAAAGCCTCCTTGGTGCTTGCGGTTGGTTCATAGTGCGCCTCTCCGCTGGTCATAACTGCTAAGGGGTGCTCTTGGAATGTGACGCAATCCTTGATGGGGCTTGCATGCGCCTTATGGCCAAACGCATCACAGTGGGTGCAAATGGGGGGCGCGCTGTCCACGGTTACCCAGAATAGGTGGGTGGTATGCCCTGCGATATCAATAAAAGTGGAGTGTGGGATCTGGGTTAGGTCCTTTGCAATCTCCTCAGTTGGGGTCAGAACTGCGATGGCTTTGCCGGTGCACATGTGTGGCATCAGCGTGAAGCGTTGCATTTTGAAAGATTATATTTTGCCATATATGGCGAGACCATCTTTCAGGTGTTGCTCCAAAATGTCACGTTTTACCATAGTAGGCAAAAAGTCAAACGTGAGGAAAATTTAGTTTGATTTTGTCCATCTGGTGCGTTTGGTTTTTATGACCCATTGCCCTTTAGGGAGGTCGACCACTATGCGCACCGCTGCAGCCTCATCTGCTGCTATTTTGCTTTTGAAACCTAGGTCCAGCCAACTGCGTAACATGGAGTGAGGTGCAACGTACACCACGGTCAGGAAAATTTTGTGTACATCTTCATAAAATATTTCCCATAAGGCCGTTTTTCGGATGTCCAGATACACAAGGACTCCAAATTCCACCAATGAAAGTGGCTGGGAGTGTGGTGTGTTGATGTACTGGTTGCATCGTGCTTGCCATGCGAGTATCTCTGGGGAACTTGTGACTGCCAGTTTTTGAGATTTTTGTCTATTCCGCCAGATTCTCCAGGGCGTTTTTGAACGTTGGAGGCCACGGGCCTTCCGCCTGCTCCTCTTACCTTGCTTGCCCAACTGCTCCCTGACATGGGCGCATACTAATCTCCTCTGTGAGATTATCAAACTAGATTCAGTCTTGAATTGAATAGGTTGCAAAAGTGTTTGCAACGAGAAAAAAAGCTTTTGGTCCTCAAATTTTTTTAATTATTATTAAATGGAAGGATTTGTCCATGTAATAAAAAAAATTTTATTTTTAAAATTAGCTTTGACTACTTGAGGCCTAATTATTGAGGTAACAATAAGAAAGTCAGAGTTTTGATTTAGGGAATACAATGGCAGAAGCAGATATTAACAGTAAGCAAAATCTTAGTGGAAAGTCTCTATACGCTCTCTAAGATGTTGTAATCAGTGGGACCACAGCATCAAGATTGATGATAATCATGTCAAAAGCGAGGCCTAATCCCTTTAATAACTAGTAGACACAATATAAATCAGTGCCCCACTCATAATGATGACGCGTATTTTAAGCTTATTACCAAAATATTAATAAAAATATATTATGAGAGATAAGCATTTACCAGATTTATTGTGAGGACATCCTGAGTGTCCACTTGACTTAAATAAGTTTGTATCTACAGACCTAGCTGCAGGCTTGAGTGGTCAAACGCTTGAGAGATATAGCCATAATGACTCTGTTAGTTGGGGGGCTTTGCTAGTGAAAAATGGGCGCTCTTGTAGTCTTACTTAAAGATTTAATGCTTTGGTACACATTTTTGCACCAACTCAGCCTCACAAATCTCCTGCGTGCAGTTGGTACCCACTAACATCTTACCTGCAGGGCCTATATGAATGTGCTGAGGCTTTATGTCACTGGCTCATATTAATTTAATGACAGTAATGCAGAAGATTTTTTCTTACCAGGGATTTTTAATGAGGAAGAAGTAGAAAATCACAGCTCTATAACCCTGACTTTTCCCAAATTCGCTTATTTACAGGGCTTAGCAAATGAACTTTAAGCTTAGAATTCGAATTGAACAATGATTGGCATTATTACCAGAGTTTTGCAAAGATAACAAGTAACCTGATCAATATCAGGCATATGGGAACAGAGGCCATACAGCCGAGCTAATTCTTTAGTTGGCGCATTAGCCAAACTGGTTGATCACAAGACTGTGGGGACTTTTAGTTAAGCACCTCAAAAGTGATGGTGCACTAACGGAGATAATTTATCATATGGGCTATGTCATTCTCCTCTTTTAAAGCTGGTATCAACACCCTATACAAGTCCTTATAGAGCTCACAGGCATGGCATAATGCAATCTGAGAATAGAAGTCATCTATAAAATTAGCCCCTAATAGCGTCTGCACCTCAAGATAGAACCATTAAGAAAATACTTGTATGGCCTCATCTTAATTAAAAGGAGATATTGAGGAATTCCATCTTCTGAGTGGTCATATTCTATACACGCCCAAGCTCTATGATAATAAGATCTTTGGTGCTAAGCTTTGACATGGCAACTTTTTTCGGCTTAGGCTTAAATAACTTCTGACTTTTAGAGTGCAAGTTCTTCATCATTTCCAACTTTGTGGCATCAAATGCTCCGCCAACAATAAATTCAAAATGATCATTAGGCTTATTCACATTTTCCTTCTTGTAGGATTTTATTAAAGAAACAAATAACAAGGCTGAGTTTCATAAATGAAGGGCATAAAGGCCTGCTTGTCCCAGTCTGACTTTCCACCTTACCAAGGTAGTAATGACAACAGCCTGGTCTGAAGCCGTCCTGGAGTTTTGAGAAGTGGATGCTCCCTCCTTCAACACGGATGTAAAAACAGCAGTCATATACCTTTAACCAGAGTTACAAATACTACGCAACTAGGCTCCAACGGAAGGGTTTCCAAAGCTACCTGACCCTGTCTGCACTTACAAAAATAATTACGCATCTCATCTTTAATTTGATTTACTATATCAAAAAATGCTGGCATTCCGCCTGCATATTGAAAGCCATATTATCAATCATTTGTTTAGCATCCTGTAAATCTACTTTAAAACAATGTTTTTACTCACCTGAGACCCTACTTTTCTGGGCCTGAGCCTCGATTTCCAGATGTAAAAAATCAAATTTTTTGATAAAATTTAGTATTGGAGTGAGCTGCTCCAAAAATGTCAGTAAAAAGGATGTCAAGCCGATATTAATGCATATATATCTTCCTCTATGCTTTTAATTGACAATCATGTCAAATTATGTTATCAGCCAAAATTAATTCATATGAGCATTTAAGTACGCTTAAAACTGGCTAATTTTAGCAGAATATTTTGTTGGGCCACTTAACCACCCACTTCAACATCCGCTGGTCACACTATTTCCTAGATGAGATAATCCTTGTCTGGGGTATCAGAATCTAAAACTAAACTCTGTTCAAAGATCCAAGTGTGGCCCCTGTAGTGAGCACTAAATTTGAAATTGACACTAAGGCGTCATATTTCAACTGCACAGGTACTAACACACAAAAATAACCAGATACTGTTTGAGGACAGTAACTGGTGTAATACAAAGATGGTAACCACATTTTTAACTGTAATAAAGTATATTTAAGTAAATAATTAAAAACACTGTAGTATCTTGCATTTCCATTGTTTAACTTTTCACTTGTTGTACCTTCTTTTGGGTAAACTGAATGTAGCTTCCATATGGAAAGAGATCCTCTTCCACATGACCCCTTCTCATATAAGCACTTCTCATTCACCAAAAATCTATTGGTGCAATTACTGACTACACAAAAGCACTAAGGACTGGAAATTCTGAGGCTTAATACTCAATTTAGATCAAGAAAGCAAATACTTAGGATCGGGCTATTTTTATAAAAGTCATTAAACCAATTGTCATTAAATTCTGGCGGATGGACTTAATTACAATATGACCCTATTATTGACTATTTTACATTGCGTGGGGCAAAGGATTATTAAAATAATATAAAGTAGTAGGGACGCTGAGGCCACAGCCTTGGTGAAAAAGGACTAGAAATAGAGATTGCACCAATGGTGAATTAAATATTTAATTAGTTAACATCCAATCATCAAAAAATGAGAAGTTCATCAGATTTATCATCACTATTTAAAACCTACTTTGTTGCAACTAAGTATAGATTCATTGGCTTCACGCTCACTCCTTTATAATAATTTATCAAACTCCTGTATCTATATACTAGTGAAATTAATTATTAAATAATAATAACATCAGATGGTTGGTATAAATCAGTTCCTACGGAAATGACTTTATTCCAGATGCTTCATAAGGTTCTCAAGATGCAAATCTCCTCACATAAACCCCTCTCTTATCATTTTAATTTTTAAATATTGACATTTATAAAAATTAGTGAATCAAAGGATGCTTAAATCACTCCAGTGTTCAGAATTTTTCAGTCACGTCATTTGCTATTAAGGTTTTTAATCATATATATCCCTCAGCTAATTATGGTAATTAAGTTTAAATAAGTTGAGGGTGTCTGCCAACATGTTTATAATCTTTTAATAATTTAACTATTATTACCAAACCAATATAAGCTCTCCATTTTTAACGGGTTAATCTCTATCAATCCAGTGGATCAAAAAGTATTTGGGGTGAACCCTGACAGTGTATTGGTACATATTGACACCAGAAATCTGTCTGAGGACTTGTTTGCTTATAAACATTGTTTAGGATTATGGATTGATGAATTGACATCAAGGAGTTATCAGGAACGATCCTCATAGAGTTTTGGACAAAATTGACACTGTTGACTGACGCTGAGGATAGTGATAACTATTATTATTCTTAAATTAATAGAATCTTTGATTTGATATTATGAGACTATTATAATAATCTTCAATAGTGTTTTGGCCAAAATTACCACCAGTGACTTATGCTGAGGGTTTTAAGGCATATTTATATATTATTTAAATTAGAATTATTTTAAATCTAGGGTTTGACGTCAAGTTTCAGAATTACTAGAGACTGAGGCCAAGGCAAACCCATTTCTAACTATTTTGAGATCAGCCAGTAGATTGGACTAAAGCTGATCATCTTGACTGGCTATGGTGCCAGAGAATAAATAAGTACAGTTTGAGGGATGATCCGCTGACTGAAGATTAAAATAATGAATTTTAAAAGAGGAAACAGCAACATATGATGACTGAGACATTATAACACATTGGACGTGGGTGATAATAAATAAAGAGAGATGATTGCCGCCAGAGAGCTGGTGATTTAAATCACTAATGAGAGTGCTGATGATGGAGAGATATCAATTAATGCCAATGATATTGAAAGGCGGTTAACTACCTATAAAAAATTAAATTTTCTTTTATAAATTTTTTTAAAATCAGCTGGTAGTGGCTTCAATTAAATGTTTCCTACCATTATTCAGTTTTCAGTTGACAGAGTTTAACTTTTCTGATAGAGGAGGGATAGAGGAACCTCAGAGGTTAGGTGCTAGTTTAAAACACCTGAAGTGGTCATTGCAACCAACTCACAACCTGAAGCTTCAAAAAAACCCCTAGAATTTGTCTAACTGGCCACCAACGATTATGGACAGAGGGAAGAAGGGGAGGACACCCAAGGGAGTCAAATAAGACCGCTGTCCCTTGTTAGTTGGTTATTTCTTAGAAGACCTCTGAGCCATAAATTGTGGTTAAGCCTCAAGAAGTGGAGTAGTTAGTCTTCTGGGTTTATGGGTTGCCCTGCGGATTGTATGAAAAGGTCACAAACGATGGTGAAAGAGCAAAGACCAGCAGTTTTCATACTTTTTTGCATGACAATCTAATAGAGACCCATCACTATAAATTAAATCTTTAAGAATTGTGCTCACTAAATGGATGTAGTTGAGCTTTAAAGCCAATTTTAAAGGATGATTATCACTGCAATGTCCTGTAAGAACATGCTGGTTTGGAGACACAAGATGAAGTTGCTGACTCAAAGGAGAAAGTTCCGGTCAAAGAGGATAGAACATCAAAATTTGATAATGATGATGATGTTATGGAGAAACATAACAATTGGCAGAAATTAAGTCTTAACAGGTGAAGCCCCTGATGGATTAAGATGCTAAAAAAAGCAATAAATCATAATTGGAAAGTCTGTGTGCAGGGACACCTTTTGCCACTTAAGTTGGTGGAAAATATCACAAAGAAACATGAACTTGGTGATGGCTCAAGAGGAAAATGAGGATTCTTAAGATCTGGGAAAAGGCCTGGCAATGTAGATGCGGAGAAATATAGCAATGCCAAAAAACCTGCTCACCCAAATTTCTGCTTAGAATGAACAAGTAGCGGCAGGACCAGCCAATGATGCATATGGGTCCACCAGGGTAGTTCTGAGGTACTAGAGGAGGCGAAAAATGAAGGTGATCAATTAGGATATTAAAGATGAAGTCACTTAACCTAATAAAAATCAACTAATTCAAATAGTAAGAAATTCTGAGAATGAGAAAAAAAAATCTAGTCAAAGTTGGATAAAGCAAATGTTGTCATATCAATTTATGCAATTAAGGCTATATTTTAAATCTGTCAGCTGAATTAATCCAGATGTTTGGGTCAGTGAACAATGCCAAAATAAAATTATAAAAATTGAAAATATCTAACATAAAAACATAGAAAAAATAAAAAAATAAAAATCTATGGGAAAATTATTTCAAAATAATGAAACTATTCTTGTAGAAAAAGAAAAGAAAGAATTGCGATGTTTATGTGAGGCTGCAGAATCTATAAACAACTGGTTAAGTTTTGAGGTATTTGTTATTACTTGAAACAGAGACCTCTGAACTATTTTTATGGTTTAGTTTTAAAATCAGTCTTCTGAACTAGTAATGTAGTTGAGTAAAATGGAAACTTTGGACTTACTGAAAGGATAAGTCCCATTGCAAAGAAAGGTATATAAAAAAGTACATAAGACAAAAAACATGAAAAAAGATAAAAAATAAAAAATAAAACTAATGATAAAAAATACTGCATTTGTTTTTCTACAATCAAAAAATAACTGGAAGAGTTCTTACCTACCAAGTGATGAGGAGGGGATAAGTTACGATGGGAGAAGACCCTTGTAATTGGAAGGTCCAGCTCAGGTTAAAAATGGGTCTGTCAAGATTAATTTGAGGTGCTAGAGTATGTTGGCAGGATCAGGAAAGGCTGAAACTAGATCAGCCAGAAAAAATCCCTATGAAAAGTATATAAAGAGGAAATATTTGAAACTGGATCTTCTGTGAGTAGTCCCTAAAAGATAAGATCTGCTTTGATCAAAATGGAGAGCCCATCCTTGGGAAATACAGGATTGACCAGTTTATATTGTCATTAATGATGGCCAAAATAGTTCTGGTGAATGATGCCATGGGAACTACGCTTGAGAGAGGCATCAGCGGGTAGCAACCAGGGAGGAGAAGTCACGATGCTGAGGATGGCATGAGAGTACTGAGTGTGGAAGAGCCAAGATCCTCTGAAGTCATAGAAGTATGATGGCCAAAAATGACCATGGCCTGAGGTGATGTCCATCCCCAAAGTTTCTATCTTCCAATGGATAATCTGTTTAGCGGGGGATATGTTTAAATATGGTTGATCATATTATCCATTGCGCTTACAGATTAAGTAATTTAAAGATTGTTATTAACAACCTAATATTTGGCAATGGTTGCTGATTCGATTTTTAGTCATAAGTGATCAAAGGATTTAATCTGGCGATTTATTTTTGATATTGTTTTATCATGGATCATCCCCAAAAAATGTTAAATAGGAAATTCAATGAGAGCTTAATAGCTTATAGTCAGATTACTATGATGAATCATTTAGACCAAACAATTAGGTATTCGTTGAAACTGCTGAAGCTTTTCTAATGCTTGTTTTGTTGGTAGTTTGTAGGTGTAATCAGGTAACGCGGCCCTGTGGAATTGATGTCTGGTTTCTGACACTAATGGATAGCTTCCAAGCCACAAAGATTAGCCACTGGCTATTAACTAAGGCGAAGTAACCCGTTATATCAAGAAATTAATATCAAGGGTCAAAACCAGGTGAAAATTATCGACTAATCTCCATCAGCCAGCTAAAAGTTATGTGCTTTTACCCTATAGATCCCTATTATTTTTAAGCAAGATTAGATATGTTCAGATATTTTACTTTAACATTTATCCTGTTTTAAATTTGTTTTTTAACTCTTGAAAGTAGAGGTTGAAAGTATTAAGGATACTTAGGCTATTTATTGGTGTTCTGATCTCAGCGGGCTCCTGCGTCAAGAGAGTAAGTGGGTACCTCTGAACCTAAAATTAGGTTATGTTTCAACATCAACTTTCATTCTGATGAAGAGTTAGAAATAAGAGTTCCCTCAGTTTATCAATATCTATAAGATTAGAAAAGCGCATTTGTGACATCAATACTACATATTAGCTTTATATGCAACTATGGTGTTAGTATTAATAATAGCACCAATAAAATCTCTATTTATAACCAACTATATAAATATTTCTATTAAAACGTACATAAGAATGTGTACAGTAAAGTCAAGTTTACAGCCAGCTGTAATTAAAAGTTACATTTGTGCTCACTTCAGAGTGCACTGTTAGTGTGTTGTTTTAGTAAATGGAGGTGTTTTTAAGAGGTGGAGCAAGCCACTGGTTCTGTTTTAGGAAAGGATGCCGCCAGCGGAACCTAAGCTCTGAAATTTGGTTTTTGACGCCTCTTGGAGGTGGGAAGTAGTGTCAAGGACCACCCAGCTATCACGTCAATGTGTTTTGGCCCTCTGAAAATGGTGGAAGTCACACCTGAGGGATATAGCTTGCTAAGTTGGGGGATATTTTGGGATTTTAACCAGATGAATCCTCTGATAATTAAAATAAAGGTTAATTAAATCAAAAAGGTTAAAAACTTATTTAAGAGCTTTGATAATTTATTAATGGTAAAACTCATTTTAAGCTCCCCATTCGGTTGGGTTGAGCTGTCATAATCTAGCGGATCAAGAAATTATTAGGGATGATTCCTTGCAGTGAATGGATGCATTTTGACACTAGCAAAATAGGCTGGGATGCCATAATTTTATAATCAGAATTTAAAAGGGTAGATTAATGATTTTCTGTCAATGAGTTATCTGGAACAATCCTATAGAGTTTTGGACAATATCAACATTGGTGACTGAAGTTGAGTGTGTTGAGAACTATTATCTATATAATTTTAAGTCAAGTCAATTATTTGACTTCATGAGAGTACCAAGAACAATCACTAATAGTCTTTTGGACAAAATAGACAATGTCTACTGATTTTGAGGATGTTGAGGCATATCTAATTTAATGAAATCAGATTAATTCCAAATTGAGGGTTTGAAGTCAAGTTTCAGGTTCACTGGCGACTAGGCTAAGGGTAAACCAATTATATAGCTTTTTAAGATCATCCAGTAAATTGGCCAAGCCTGATCAGTTGACTGGATATGGTGCCAGAGGATCCAGAAGCCAAGAGCAAGGGACTGACCAATTATGAAGATTACAATAATAAATCATAATAGGAAATCGTTAAAGGATAATGACTGGACCAATTTAATATATTGGATGTGAGAGTTAAAATTCAAGAGGGATGATTGCCAGCTAGAGAGCTGAAGTTTGGAATTATCAGCCATTATTGCTGATTATTGAGAGATGGCAACTAATGCCAATGTTTTGAAAAGTGGGGAAACGCCCATAAATAATAAAGTCACTTTAATAAAATTATCTCCAAATCCTTTGACTTAATTTCATCTTTGGTTACATTTTTCTACATTTATTCAGTTTCCAATGGAAAGAGTTTAACTTGGCTGGTAGAAGAGTGATGGAAGATCCTCAGAGTCAGATGCTGTTTTAAAACACCTGGAGTGGTCATTGCAACAAACTCGCAACCTGAAGCTAAAGAGAAACCCCGCGAGACCTTGGCCAAATGGCCACCAACAATAAAAGACAGAGGGACTGAAGTGGAGGAAACCTAAGGGAATCTAATAAGACTGCTGAACCCTAAAATTTGGATAAGTCCTAAGAGAGGACCTATGATCCATAACTAGTGGTTAAGTCTCAAGAAGTGGAGTAGTTAGTCTTCTGGGTTTATGGGTTTCCCTGCGGATCTGTATGGAAAAGTCACCAATGATGGTAAAAGAATAATGGCTGAGAGTCTTATACCATTTAGACTGGATTAATAATGGATCCCATTACTAAAAATTGAACATTTGCAACATTTGCCATTACAAAGAATTAAATGACGTTGGCCTTTCAATCTAACCACCCCCTGAGAGATATTCATGGTTTGGGTTTCAAACAATGAGTGTCCTCTTATCACATTCAGGTTTAATTCCAGTCCATACATATTTTCTCCATCTACATATTTAATGTGGCAGCCCTCAAAGGGATCTTTGCCAATTCATTCTTAAATTTAGAAACTATTGTAGAACCCATTAAAAAGCCGATTACCAGATTACTCTCTATGGATACTGCTCACTTTGACTATAATTCCTACACAGAGTGTCATATAACTGGTTTACCAAGAAAAAACTGTATTCCATTAAGGATACCTAATTACCTATGAAAGCATCAAATTGCCATAGAGAACCGCCATTCTGAAAAATATGGAGTTAAAAGCTGCCAGGTGAGGGATAGCTGAATTACTGATCTAGAAACATGGTTCACTCATTAAAGGCCAAAAAAGGATAGGCATCATAAAAACCAAGTATCCAGCAACTGTATTTTTGAAACTGGTCCCAGACAAAGGTATCTTGGAAGAGGAATAAGCTGAGGCTTATCATTAGAAAAATTTAATATTCAAGGATTATTAAAAATAAAAGGCGTGGTTATTAGTTTACCATAGTGCCTACCATGCTCCTCTTGTTTATTTCCAGTGAATTAGAATCAATATAGTATCTATTCTTAGTGATATACTTATCTTGATCATGATAGTATGCATTTTGGCTAAATTCATATTCAGGTGAGCTACAATTGTTGTTTGACAAGCTAGGTCTGAGCCATGTGCCTCCTTAATACTTACACTAATAGGCGCTTAGATATAAAGCATTAGAGAAAAGGTTATCACCAACAAAGAGAGACAGGAGTTTGGCCCCAATATTGACCACAAAGTGATGAATCTTATGAGGTGGAATCTTTTGTTAAATTATATTTTATATGGTTTAAAAGTTGTATTTATTAATATTTTTAGAAACAATATATCACAACAGCATACAATATGAGGCTTTTAGTAGTATTCTAAAGGAAGGGGATTCAGCTTATTAATGTTAAAATACAAAAAAATGTGCCCACATTTTTTCTGTATTCATTTAGTCTTTAAAGCTTTGAAGTTAAATAATATAATTCTGAAGTTTAATCGTTTAATTTGGCTTTTGCATCAAGAAGTTTATTATGCGTTTGCAGCCTGTTGTAGGCTTTTTTAGCTTTCTATAGTGTAAATATTTTTTAGTGAATTATTGTCACATAGGGGTTTATACAGATATCACATTTTTACATCCATAATATATAGACTAATTTATTTGTTAAAAAAATGAAATAGTCCTCTTTAAATACTTTGACCACGGTGTGGTATGTTTGTCCCAAGGTCGACCCACCTCAAATTTTACATACTTTTAACCATTCCTCTAAAACCAGACATAGAGATGGTTTATTTCAACTTATGATTCCATAAGACTAACTAATGTTGCACTTGAGCTTACAAATGGTCAAGATTGAAACAATTATAATTGCAAAAAATCGGTAAAACTGTGTGAAGATAGTATACTACATAATGAAGTTAAAGCTCAATATAAAACAGGCCTTTATAAAATATATATCCCTCAAATCCGCCGTAGACTTGTTAGGAACTTCCAGTGTCAGAGATCCATTGTGAGCTTAAACCAGGAATCCACTTTTGATAGTAGATATCAAGATTTACTTTTTTGCGTTTGTCCCATTAAAAAACTTAATCTATTTTATTATTCATTTTGGCCTCTAATGAGTAATCCATCTCTGAAGCTCTCAACTCTTCTGCATTTCCCTTTTTTGGCCTGCTAATGGGCTGTTTCAATTTGCTTATGAAACTGGATGGTCGTCTGTCTAACGTCAAGGGTACATCTTGATAGTAGTCTTCTAACGGCAGGTACAGATTTGGTGATATTAATCAACTGAGTAATTCTGGAAATTTTTAATTATTGGGAATGATAATGATAAAATAGAACTGGAAGACAGTCAATGAATCAAAAATGGATCAATCCACTAGAAATTTATGATTGTATGTTATTAAATCATAAATGCTTAAAATATGGGGTTAGGAAAATTTTAACAAAATATCTGATGGGTTTTGATGGAAATTAAACTGCTGAGTGACACAGATAGTGGGGCAAGGGTAGCGGCGAGATCTTTAGGGTTTTTGAGAGTATTCTACTGTGCCCAATCTCATATGATTAAACACTAATCTCAACACATACCCCAACTTGACCAAATATAAGTGCTTAAAAAATTGCCTATGGCCGGAGTCAGAGTTATTAGTTTATGGGGGTGCTGTCTCGGTGCCCTGCTGGTATAGGTCTAGGAATTTATTGTGTACTCTGTTGATGTTGCGCTATTTGGTGACGTCTTTGAGAGTCTACAAATCTGTTGAAATCTTCTCTATGATTTTTAACTGCCCTTTCCAATTTTTTAAGCTTACTCTTCCTGCTAACCCCAGGGCTATCATGATAGAGTACTCCCCACCCTACACTGAAACTGGACAAAGGTTAGCAGTTCTGGTTTTCTTTGCTCTTTATAACTCATTTCTGGGCCAGCGCTTAAAGTAATTCTTTGGATATTAATCAAAATTTCAGATGAAGTTCTCTAAATATAAAGTTTGGGTCACTCCAAAATCTGTGGACACAGAAGTATAAAATCAGCAGTAATGTGGTTTTTTGCCAATTCAGTAGTTGAATTGTGATCTTTCTGTGGATGAGTGGAATGCAACAAATTATGCAAAGATGAGTGAAGGCAGCAGGAGATTAAAGCTGGATATTCTTCCTGATATCAAATGTTCTCAGGATGCAAACTAGTGTGCCGTTGAACAACTACATTTTACCATTGTTTTTGGGGCAATAAGCGTTGACAGGACCCTGTGAACACTAATCAAATCTTTAAGCATGGTGAATATTAAAGAAGTGAAGATATAAATGTTGTACATAGAAGTAATTGATGGGCGTCCATGTTTATAAATGATAAATTCCAAAATAAATTAGGCGGGCATTGCAGTCCCCAGGTCTCTGAATGATTTGACTTTGACTCATTTAGGAATATGGTTGATATACCACCGCAATATACTTTACTTGGACAGAACTGTCAGTTAGCATCTCCACAACATTGTCGACATATTGTGGAAGGTGAAGTTCATCTTAAGCAATTGATACTAAGTTTTCTTACAAAACAGTGCTTCCACTTGGCACTCTTTACAGCAGCTAGGGACTTCAGGAACATTGAAGTGCATTGATTCCCAGTTGTAGTGCTGTTTCACTTGTTGATATGTCTACTTTTATATAAATTTTTGACTATGAATTTTTGAGATAAAATAATCTGATACATACGTTCAATTTTCATGTTATAATGTATTTGCAGACTTCTATCAGTTTGAAGTTTTTTACATTCTTGATGGCGATGTTCTTCAATATTCAGTCCAAAGGGCATTAAAATTCTTGTTTTCTAATATATTACTTGCTCAGTATTTTGTTGCAAAGACAATTTGCCATGTCAGTGGTCAGTGTAATAATAATTATACGAGGCAGTCCTTTAACGGTATGATGTTTCAGACAGGCTAGTGGTGTATCCCAAAGGTCGTATGCCTGCAACTTCAGCGCCCAGAGAGTCCTAGGCGTCCCTCTGGATTTTTATAAAACTGTAACATTTTAAAAAAGGAGTGGTCATTTAAAACCTTGAAGTTCACTCTGTGAGTGTAGAGCTTAAGATTAATTTTCATGCGTAAAATCACTGCTAGCTATTCTTTCTCCTTAATGATGTAATTCCACTTATATATGTCTAACATCCAGCTGCAGCATGCTATGGGATGTTCTACTCATTTGTCATTATACTGGGACAACACAGCCCCTAAAGCGGTAAGGAATGCGTCCATCTGGATTAAAAAGTGGTTACTAAGGTTGAATAAAGGAGTTTTGGTACCTAAGTGAGACTGGCGCAAACTGTCTAGAAAGCCAATTGTCAATTCATTATCCATCCAAATTGGGCTCTGTTCTTAAACAGGCGGATTAACTACTCCCCAATTTACTAATATTTTTATAAACCTCCCATAATAGCAGAACATCCATAGGAAAGCCTGCATTTCCTGATTTCTGGATGGCGTTTTCATCTTTCTGATGGCCTCACTTTAACAGGCTGGTGCTGTATTCCCTCTTTACCAACAACGATGACCAGGTACTTGATCTGTATCCAGAAGAAGTTACATTTATTGGGATTGACTTTCCAGATGGCATTGAGCCAACGGAAAACTTTCTCCAGATACTACAAGTGCTTGTTAATGTCCTTAAAAAACATTTATGTTGTCCAAGTGAACCAAGATGTATAAGATCTTCAACTCTCACAGTATGCTATCCATAGCCTGTTGGAACGTGATGGGGCATGACATAACCCCCGTAGCATTAGCGTTGGTTAAAAAGCCTTTGGGTCATTACAATGGTACATTTTTCTTGTTTTCCATAAAACAACTCTATCTGGAAGTAACCTGAAGTCAGATCTATGGCAGTGAAGTACTTTTTCTGCTGAGTCACTCAAGTGAATATTGCTTCTTATAAGAAAGTAAGAGTCCTTCTTTGCTATATTGTTTAGTTACCAGTAGTTGATTACCACTTGGTTAGATCCTTCCTTCTTTTTTAAAATTAATATCTGTCAATTCTCAGCGTAAAAGCTTGATTCCGCCGAGTCAGTTTGCACAGAATATTAGCCATTGAGCAACCAAATCGGACAATATGAGATTGCTGACTTCACCCCTTGGGTTGGGACCATCTAGTACTTTAAAAAAGGATTGCTGACTTCATTTTATTTCTGAATCTGCAGATCCATAACTTTTTCTTTAGTTTCAATCACTTTTGCAACCTATTCAATTCAAGTCTGAATCTAGTTTGATAATCTCACAGAGGAGATTAGTCTGCGCCCATGTCATGGAGCAGTTGGGCAAGTAAGGTAAGAGGAGCAGGTGGAAGGCCCGCAGCCTCCAATGTTCTAAAACGCCCCAGAGAAACTGGCGGAATAGAAAGAGATTTTAAAAAACTGGCGGTTACTATTTACCTCAGAAATCCTCACTTGGCAAGCACAATGCAACCAGTACATCAACACGCCGCACTCCCAGCCCCTTTTGTCAGTGGAATACAGAGTCCGCGTGTTTCTAGACATCCAGAAAATGGCTTTATGGGAAAAATTTTGTGGGGATGTGCACATCTTTTTCCTGACCGCGGTGTATGTCGCACCTCACTCCATGTCATGTGGTTGGCTGGACCTAGGTTTCAAAAACAAGGAGGCAGCAGATGAGGCTGCTGTGGTGCATGTAGTGATTGACCTCCCCAATGGGCAACAGGTCATTGAAACCAAACGCACCAGATGGACAAAATCCAACCAAATTTTCCTCACGTTTGACTTTTTGCCTACTACGGTGAAACGTGACATTTTGGAACAACACCTGAAAGATGGTTTCGCCATCTATGGCGAAATACAATCTTTCAAAATGCAACGCTTTATGCTGATGCCACATCTGTGCACCAGCAAAGCCATTGCAGTTCTGACCCCAACCAAGGAGATTGCAAAGGACCTAACCCAGATCCCGCACTCCACTTTTATTAATATTGAAGGGCATACCACCCACCCTTTCTGGGTGACCGTGGACAGCGCGTACCCATCTGCACCCACTGTGACGCGTTTGGCCATAAGGCACACGCATGCCCCACCAAGGAGGGCGTCACATTCCAAGAGCACCCCTTGGCGGCCATGGCTAGCAGAGAGGCGCACTACGAACCAACTGTAAGCACCAAAGAGGCTTTCCCATGGGGAGCACAAGGCTGCTACCTACTGGTAAAGCCTATCTCCCCACAAGAGAGGAGGAAGGCCAAGCAGGCATGCAGGGCCGCGGCTAGGGAAGCGGCCAAAGCCACCACTATCCAACACTCCCAATGCCAGGAGGACATTGAAACCTTCACAGCAGAAGCAACTCAGGAATCCATCAACCAAAAAGATTGGGAAGCCAATAACAATTGGGCTACCCAAATTGAGGTTCCGATGGGCAACATAAATTCTCCCAATCTTTGCAACCAAGCTCTGGTCAAAACTGACTTGGCCTTCAACCTACCTGAAAATTTTTTTCACCCGCTCAATGGTGCACTGAACTCATCCGCACTGCAAAAAATTCATCTGACATTGGGGAAACAAAAAGTGAAGGCAAAAGCCAACGCAAACTTTTCTGAAAAAATTAACAAAACTACCAATAGCATTGCTGCTAACACCCATGCTGCTGTGAAAGCCTGTGGGGATCTAGAGGAGGCTAGTGGGCCTGGGTGCCCACCCCCTCACACCTAAGGTGCAATGGGGAAACCTTCACTTTAGGGACGTTGAATATCGCCAAAACTCAAGGCCTCGCCATCCCGGGCTAAGAGACTGAGTTTTTTGCAACAAAATTCACCCGTGGATATCCTGGCCATCCAGGAGTCCCACTGTCCACGAGGTTCTGAGGAGGCTTGGAAAACCATGCTCCTCTCTTCCCTATCCTTCTGGTCAGAGCACTGTGGGGTGCTAGTTCAGAGAAACAATTTCTTCAAATTTTTATCGTCAGAAACCTTCCTCAATGGCTGGGTCCTCATTGTCACTTTCTCATGGGTTGACGTGGCGCACACTATTGTCAACATTTATGCCCCAAATGGTGCACGAAAGCATCAGGAAATTTTTCTCGTCAGTCAAATCCCTCCCGCTACCCCCAGACCCTTTTGTAGTCAGCAACATGAACTGTTGGCTAAACACACCAATGGACTGGTGGCCTTCCTCCTCCCACGCCCCCCAGGGTCATGTAGAACTGTGCGTTCTAAAGGCCACCCTTGGGTTAATGGATGAGCTGCAGCAGCATGCCCCGCTGCTCAAAAACATGATGCACCCCCATGTCCACAACGGCCAATTAAGGTCCATGTCCCGCATAGACCTTATCCTTACGCTGGCAAAATTCCAACCCCACATTTCCCACTTCAAGACAATAAAAATGGAATTCTCTGACCACCGACTGGTCTCAATAACCTACCACCTACCCACCACAGTGGCTAAGGCCCCACATTGGTGCAAGCTCAGCCCCCCCAAACTCGCATCTCTAGAATTTTCCACTTGGGTGGAATCAGCAACTTTGGCAAAAGAGTTCATGACACCATTTTACGCGGACCCCATCTCCACATGGGCGACCTTCAAAGAGGATACCATCCGCCACTCTTGCCACCTCTCCTCCAGACGCTCATGAGCCACTTTGGCTGTCATTTTGTGCACTCTGGAAGAGTTAGCACACCTGGAGTCCAACATCCCAGCTACAGGATACAGCCCTGCATGGGGCCGGAAGTGGGCAGAGGCAGCCGCCCACCTCACGCGCTTGAAAGGCAACACAAACATCGGGTTTGTGTTCAATACAGGGCCAAATGCATCACAAAGGGTGACAAATGCACCGCATGTTTTTTTAAAAAAAATTTCACACCATGTCAGAGCGTGGCTTACACACAGGTGCGAAGATCAGATGATTCCATCGCAAATATGCCAGCTGAAGTGGTAATCGAGACACAGAATTATTACTTCAAGTTATACCAGTCTGATCCAATTCAGCCAGCCGAAGTGGCAGAATTTCTCAACTGAGCTAACATCCGCACTGTTTCTCAATACCCATAAATAATGAATTTGAATACTCCAAATGAATTATGGACAGCCATCCACGATGCACCAAACTGGAAATACCCAGGGCCAGATGGCATTCCATATGAATTCTAAAAAGTACTTCAAATATATATCCCCACTGCTGCTCGCCTCACTTAACCAAAGCCTGTTGGAAACGCGCCTCCTACCAGGAGGACAAGAAGCCTTTACCATCACACTCTTCAAGAAAGGGGATAAGCTAGACTTAGCCAACTGGCGCCCCATTTCTCTAACAAACACAGACACTAAATTTTTAACAAAAATCATGGCTAACCGTTTAGGGATTGTAGCATCTGCCACCATCTCCCCAGAACAATTCAGTTTCATACCCAGAAGGTCGATTTGGGACAATGTGCACTCTGCGGCTAATGCATTTCAGTTCACAGCCTCTGGGGCACTTGTATTCTTGGACCAACAGAAGGCCTATGATAGAGTAAACTGGGAATACCTCAGGGCCTGCCTCCATCAATTCCGCTTACCCCCTCACTTCATCAACTGGGTGATGCTGCTCACAAAATCTGCAACAATGGCAGTATGTGGTCCTGGCTTCCTAACGGAAGTAGACCGCCCTCAAAGGGGCTTAAGACATGGGACCCCCTTTGCCCACTCTTATACAACTTCAGCCTTGACCCACTACTGCGAAATGTGAATGCCCAGCTCACTGGGGTCCATGTGCCAGGCCAAGCCCCAGTCAAGATGATGGCGTTTGCAGATGATTGTGTGGTCGGGGTGTCTAATAAAAAAGATGCACGCGCACTCAAAGCTCTTATCCGGAGTATTCCCGGGTAAGTAACGTGGCACTGAATGCTTCCAAAAACGAAATCATTCTCCTTGGTCGGTCTCAGAACTTCTGGGCCTCAGCAACTAGTTCCCAGACCAGCCCATCTGCTCGTCCACATCCACGCCTTACTAATTCAACACACACCGCCCCACTGGTGCTCCCCTTCATGCCACGCTTTACCACAGGGCCGGTCCGCCATCTGGGCGTGTGGGTAGAGGCAGGTGGATACGCATCAGCAGTAATGGAGAGTCATATTCTAGACAACGTGACAAAGCGCATCGCCTCTCTCAGAGCCCACCCTACTTCCCTTACTGGCAGGGTTGTTTTAGCCAACTCTATGCTCCTCTCCAAAGTTTGATTTGGAGTCCACGCCATCCTCTTCTCCCCAAGCTTCTTCAAATCCTTGTATGCCCTGCTGCAAGGATGGCTTTGGTCAGGCCGCCCTCCACCAGTGCGGCTAGAGGTCATGTTTGGCCCCTATCATCATGGTGACATGGGTCTGCTCGACTTCAGAGCCCATGCTGCCAAGATCTTGGGTACCTGGATAGCGGCCGTCACTGCCCCTACACTCCCCTCCCAACACTGGTCCCGCGCGGCCCGCTCCAACTTCTCCTGCACATTGGGCCTCAACAATCCATCGAACCCCCACTCCCTGATGAAATACCTGGCTTCACACCCATCGGCCACAGGCCCTCACGGTGTCAAAACCCACTACAAACAAATCCTCCTCTCCATGCGGAGTGCTGAGTGGAGAATTTGTATTAGTGGACATACAACCTTAAGAGGCCGCCCCTCTCCTCAGTTCACACAAGAGGTACAGGGGCAACCCATCCAAGATGGCGTGATCCCCACACGGCCCCATGTCCTATCCAGGGTGGATTACCTGGACATGATGGAAATCCCATACTCCATTGAGACCCAAAAGAACTATCTGGAAATACGCTCACCTTCCTCTGTTGCAGCCTCAGATACGCTACCATGTGTGGCGCTGCCTGAGGCGGGTGTATCATACAGCTGAGCGCTCTAACGCTTTACACTCATCCTGTTTCGTGTGTGGCCAGTATGGAACGCTCTTTCACCGCCTGGAGAAGTGTCCTACCTCTAAAGTGATATGGCGCGAATTTTAACGTCTGCTGGGCCAGGATCAAACACATCCCTTCAGTCTGTCAAGAGATATGTTTGCTCTATCAATGGCCTCCCCCCTTCCACCATCCCTCCGTGCTCTGGTGGTTGCAATCGCCATGTGAACTATCCACACGATTGTCTTGGATGCCATCGCAGGTTCCACCCCCACCCTACCAGAAGCTGTCCACAGATTTTGGTCTCATTTGGTGGACCACTTTCAGGCGTGGATGTTTGGATACCTCCCACTGCGACACTGACAGCTGGTCTCCTCCTGGTTCCCAGTTTGGTTCATCAAATCAGACTCCTTCTTCCACACGTGCTCAATAGTGGCTACGGCCCCTTCACATGTTTCCTCCCCCTCCCCATAAGTTGCGTTTCCGCTGGCAACAAGAGATAGCATCGCTTCTCTGGGGTGCCTTCCCTAATAATAAGTTTTGTCTTTTTTGGGTCATATTCAGAAGTGTCTGTCCCATGGTCGGCCTTCCCCACAATAAATTAAAGATTGCTGACTTCAATAAAACCTAATAAATTATATATGGAACAATCGCCCCTTTTTAACCTTTGTTTATCTTCTACTAATTTCAGACTTATCTGCAACAGCCTACTAATGGAAAGAGACCTCCTCCTCATTCCTCCATTCAACTCTTTAAATCTCAGTTCCACAATATGGATGCATCCAAAGCTTCAAGTCTCCTATTCGTTTTCCTTTTCTAGAAGTTCTCATCTATCTTGAAATCTTAGTGTAATTTCCCTCAATTCACTGAATGGTTGACACTTCAATAATTTTCTTTTCATATACCTTTTCCATCAATCTTGAGACTCATCTCGATTCCCACTCCAATCTGCCAGTATGTGTAGTATATTTTCCAGTCATATCAACTTGTTGACATTACCCCCCCTTTGACTGGACGATATGCTCTTACTGCTTATATGCTCGAAGGAACTTTGCATGAACTTGGATGATAATCTGACCCTTCACAGGTTTCTTGATAGTGTAGCCATCCATGCTGGTCTTCTTGATTATCTCGAATGGCCCAGCCCAGATGTTAGAGAGATTGTTTTCCACCCAAATCCATGTTGGGTTTTCAATAAGACATGAGATCATACAACGAACAGTGGAGTCCACTCCATTTTTTTCTGATTGTCCGCCTGATTGTGAATCTTCTTGGACAAACTGGCGGAGTAGGCTTCCATTTGTAGCTTGATCAACGTTTCTGTAAGAGTCCTCAAATATCTCTGATGGTCCACACCACCGGTGTCCTCTACACACGATTAAAGCAAGGCAGGCAGATCAGATGCTGACCATACAACAGTCGGAAAGGGCTCTTAACAGTGGACAATTGATAGCTGATTATATATGCAAACACAGCTGTAGGTAGAAGGGTACTCCATTCTGAGGGTCAATCCTTTACCAATTTATGGAGTATGTTCAATAGGGATCCTTTGACCCGTTTTATCATTCCATTTGATTCTGGATGATGAGGGGTGGTCAAAACCCCGCGGATCGCCATCAACTCATTCAAAATAGGCAGGATGTGCAAAGTAGTTTTGGTTCTGCTGTCCATTATAATGAACTGCGGGAAGCCATGTCACTGTATAATACACTCCATAATATATTTTGCATCAGTGACAAATCCCAAGTCGTTAATGGCCCTGGGCTCCACCCATTGGGTCAAATGATCAATGGAGATGATTATATAATTGGATCAGATGGCGCTAGTTTGCAGAGGTCCCACTACATCAAGGGAAATGGTGTTCCAGGTGAACTGGGGCTTAAATAGCTGGTATGTAGCCTTCTTGTGGAATGGCTTTTACACTTGACACTGATGGCAACAACTAACCGTTTCTAATACATTGTAATGCTTGCTCTCCCAGTAGTAACGGGGCTGCAAAAACTTTAAAGTTTTCAACAATCCTCCATGTCCTACAGCCTGATGAGCATCCATAATAATTGTGAGTCTAGTAGAAGGTTTAGGGAAACTCAGTGTCAAGTCTACAATCAACTTATATAGTTCCCCCTCATGTAGAATAGTATCCTGCATGAGCCCACCTAATACCTTGATCACCTGCGGCTTCTCGTCATGGCTTTTGTTCACCATCTTCTCATAAATAATTTCAGCTAAATCCTCCATGATAGCAATAGTTGGCAGTTGGGAAAGGCAATCTGCATTTTGTTGTTTTGCTCCTGGACGGGGTATAATCTCAAATTGTAAGCCTGGAGATTTAGTGCCCAACTCATGAGCCATCCTTCCAGTTCACAAAGATTCTGCAGCCAGTGCAAGGAAGTGTGATCCATCACTACATGGAATTTTACCCCATTTATATATACCCAAAACTGTTTGTACGCGTAAATCACCGCCAAACACTTCCACTTGATCACGGTTTAATTTTGTTTGTGACTTTTCAAGATTTGACTAAAAAACCTGACAAGATGCTCCACGCCATTATCGTCTTTCTGGAATAATACTGCCCCTATAGTGGAGAGGGATGCATCTTTTTTAACTGTGGATTGTTTGTCAAAGTTGGGCTATTACAAAATAGGTGCACTTGCTAACGCAGTTTGTAACATATTGAAAGCGTTTTGGCATTGTTCCATCCAATTCTAAGAGGCATTTTTCTTTAACAACTTGAAAAGTGGTGCCCCAATGCAACTGAAGTTGGAAATGAACTGTCATTAGTACCCAACCATCCCAGAAACACTTAAATATCCCGCTTATTACCTGGTCAAGTCATCTTGCTTATCACTTCAACCTTTACTGGCTGCAGTTTATGCCCTTTTTTAATCCACTATATACCCAAGGTATTCTAAAAGTTCTTCAAAAAATGACACTTCTGAGGCTTGATTTTGATATGAGCAGTAGTGAGGCGATGGAACACTTGTTCTAAGAGGGCAAGGTGATCTGTAACCGTCTGTGAGAACAAATTGATACTGTTGAGGTAAACTAAGACGCAGGATATCTTCAAATAATCTAAAATCATATCCATGGCATGCTGGAATGTAGTCAGGGCATTGCACAAACCTTGTGGCATGTGGGTCGGCTGTAATATCCCTATCAAAGTGATAATAGCACATTTCTCCCATTCCACCAATGGCACATTGATCTGCAAATACCCCGAGATCAGATCTATGGCAGAAAATAATTTTGCCAACCCCAATCAGTCCAACGCATCATTAATCTGTGGAAGAGGGTAGGAAGTTTTTTTGTTACTCTATTGAGCTTGTGATAGTCAATAACTACCCGATTGTTGCCATTTTTTTCTTTACAATGAGCACCAGCGATGCTCACTGACTGTTTATGGTTCTAGCATCCCTTGTTTATTAATATTATATCTACCTCATTTGAGACAACCTCTTCCACCTCCATTGATCGTCTAATAGGCTGCAATTGAATAGGGAGGTGATCCCCATATCTATCCGATGTACCACCCCTTGAGCGCACCCCAAATCATGATCATTGTGTGCAAAAATATTCTGGTACTTTTCAAATAACGCCATAGCCTTATTTTGCTGTTCCGCTGATAATCAAGTTAGTGCTTCCCACAGAACCAAAGTCAATACGCCAGATAATGATTTTGTCAGTAGTCCAAGATCCTATCATGAGCTAAAATCATGAATACAGCAAACTTCCTCTATAGAAGCTAATTGTAGGTAAGCCACCACTTGGTGCTGCTGGATCAGTATTTTCTCCTTATGTAAAAACTTCTATCAGCACCTTCACCTCCCCATTCCCAGAGAGCAGTAGCCATGAAGCCAAATGTGTTCAAGCCGTATGTGCTGGTGAGACCCCATAATTTCCTTATAAAGCCTTTTAGGGACATCAATTTTCAGCTCGGTTCCTACTATGTACTGATGTGCAGATGGTAGGCTCAAAGCACTCGCTGCTCGAAGAGTAATCCCTTTGTAGTCATAAATCTGGTTGGGAAGGGCTCTGGTTTGCCGCTTCATTTGCCAATATTAAACAGGAATCACTTCATCAATGTACACTATATTGATTTGACTAGAGAAGAACGGATGCATTGGGATTCCACTAGAGGTAAAATAAACGGGGATCTGTTGTCCCAAAATAATAAGAGTTTCCTCCACCATATTTATCACAAAACCAAATTTCCTCATAAATGCCACGCTGATTAATATATTGTAGTTATTGCTTGGTAGAACCAGCACTGGAATGGAAGCCTGGACTGACTCAAATCATAAAGGCAATGCGCTATATGCTCCTTCAGAGACAGTGCTATGCGTCCCCATGGTCCCATATACTACTTGGTGGTCCACATCCAGTTTCAACAAAAGCTTAGCCACTAACCTGGTAGAAATTATATTCACAGGGGCCCCCATGTCTGACTTCGCGGAATTTTGTGTTTTGAACTAAAATGTCACAGTAAGTGCACTCTAAGTAAGAAGAACCATCAGTGTTTATTACGTGGACATCCAAAGGTTTTTTGTTACTCATAAAGGAGGAAATGTCCCTGCTGACATCAGGATACTCCAAAGTTATTTTCTCAATTAGAATGGCTATGTTAATCCCTACTAAAGAGGCAACATCCGTCGAGGGATCTGCGTTTCTCATGCCAGTTTATTCCAAAATCTGTCATGCATATGGCTTCAGCACATCTTGTTGGAACTCAGAGCTTGGGAGTAATTTTCCACTCTCTGGAATGGAAGCAAGGGTATCTTATGGAATCTGTTGCTATAGCAAATTGTCTGGAAGAGTATTGAATCCTACACAAAGAGATGTTTTGAAATTGTTAGGGACAATTGAATTGAACTTAGCAGAGGTAGAGCATCCCATCTTTACTCCACTCGAGCTTTCCCTGCTCAATCTTCTCAATTGACATTGCATACACCTGCGGTTTGATAGGACAAGTGCCCGCATAATGCCCTCTTTGTCCGCACTGGAAGCAAGTATTCATAAAAGAATCAAGTATATAAATTGCAGCAGGAGGACCAGTTTGCTTATTGACAGTATTGTTCTAAGGTTGTGGATGACCTGGCAAAGATTACATAGGCTGAAAAGGGTCCGCTGATTTGTATGATGGGCGAATATCTTCCAGTGGTTGATAGCTCAATTGCTGCAGACCATATACCAAAGAGTTTGGTGCGGTGACAGAAGGGATCTTTCGGGCTACATTATGAGCACTGATCATGGCAGAGAGTCGATGTAAGGTGTTCATGATTAAAATAAGTCCCACATCTTCGTCCAAAATGTGAGAAATAGCATTATGTAATTCTCAATATGGTTTGTCAGCTGCCGTCACCACTATACTGAAATCCCCCAGCAGATAAAATGTTAGCTCTGAGTAAAACATGTGCTTCCGCTGAGAATCATTCAGAAAATTTTAGCAGGGACTTGTTTCAGTGGAACAGTACAGTAAGGAAGTCAGCCTTTTATTGGGCCATCATGGCCGCACCCCCAAACAGCCGGAGAAAATCAGTTTTACTTCTTCGTATGAACCAAGCTATTTGGAAGGTAGCAGGTAACTTGATCAGCTCTTTCCACGTCTAAAGCGGACAGAAATAGTTTTGCTTTCTGCTTATCAGAAGCCTCTTCCATGGCAAATAGAATTGCTTAAAGTAACCATTTAGATTCCCATCATGATTGAAGGGAGGTAATTTCTCAACTCAAACAGCTTCGCCTTGCTCCAGGCTCCAGCTGCGAGGAGCAGGCGAATTGGGTCCTGAGTGACTAGGGAAACCACCCCTTGTGAACTATTATAAAGGCGGGCGGGCAGAATCAAATCGCCAAAATGGACTCAAAAGAAGTAATGTCACGCGGAGGGACCATTCTAACTCCCAAGAGATACTTCTTATCTGATCCATAGCATTCTTACCCTGAATCAACACTAACTGCATCACTTTTACCAGCTCTGGCGTGCTCACCAAAATATTCGTTTGTTAGTTGTTCCATTTTTAACAAATAGCATCAAGACCGTCCATCCTGAATTCCTGGTGCCATTTTATATTGATGCTGCAACTCCCAATGGAATTCCCGCTCAACGTCCAGTTTCTGCTCCACTGCTTGTAGTCATGAGAGGACATCCTCCACTATGTTCTGCATTCTTTCATGCTGCCAGCTAGCGTTACCCTCAGGTTGATTAGCATCATTTATTTGGTTAATGAGGGAGGTAAGTTCTCGCACCAATTCCTCATTAGCTCATCAAAGGGTATCAAGCCATACTTGAAAGTCCGCATACTCTCTTGTCTCGGTGATTAGAAGAGGAAAAGCTCAACTGCGCTCATCCTGGCTAACGACTTCCAATTTGTAACCTGACATATTCGCTTGAGATATTTGGGGGACGTTTGTAAAACGATATGCGCAATATCTGTCATCCACTGATTACTCCACTCAATGCAAAGTTGGCTAAATTCATCTGCTCTGGAACTGACATGATCCATTACTCGCTATTCCATCAGTTTTATTTTTCTCTAAGCTGAGCTATTGCGGCTTTAAGCACTTCTGCCCATTCTGCAAGGTCTTTAATAAAGTCACAGTATTGCTTCCCAACGTTGTTATGTCCTGTATCCATTCTGCCAATAGGCCAAAAAGATCCAACAGTTCTCCTATCACCCAAGGTAACTCTAGATTCAACTATGGTACCAAGACGTCCAACTGACAGCAGACATCTCCAACACGATGGTCCATCTGGACCAGCGCCCCTAACACCTCCACAAAAGAGTGAACAAGGCAGTTTAGCAGGAGGCGAGTATTATTCTGCTGTGCTCAAGAAAACTACATTACATCCTCAATCTCTATATTGTGGCGATACAGCACACGCAGTAGCTGGTGAATAGGATGGTTGCACATAAGGGACTAGATACTTCTCAATTTCGTAAGTACTAAGTCAGTGAGACAACCCTGTTGTAGTCGTGTCCTGATAGGACATGTACAAGGCGTAGCAGTTTTCTTGGTCTCATTGATTATAAAAAAACTCAAGGCATGCTCCCCCACTTCATCTTCATAGAGTTGATACCCCACAACAGCCATTCCATAATGTCATGCAGCTGCTGAGGTGTCAAATTCATGGAACGACCCTGTAGGCCAGCCATCAACTCATGGCAGTTTTCTAATTTCAGATTTACCATATCTTCATCACCCAGCTCAGTTGCCATAAATAGTACTGGTTCATTGTTCAATACTTCCCACGGTTCCTCACCATAATGCACACAGAATTAAATTTAAATTTTGCTGTAACATATGAAGGCTCACCATTTTACCCTAGTGTTGAGGAACTACAGTTGACCAGTGGCCCCCTGTAGTGAGCACCACTGTTAATTCTTGGTGTAAAAGAGTGATTCCGCCAAGTCAGTTTGCATAGGGTATTAGACACTGAGCAACCATATCAGATGATTTGAAGATTGTTGACTTCAATAAAACCTGATAAATTATATATGTAACAATAGCTCCTATCGACTTTTATTAATCTTCTACTAATCACAGACTTATCTGCAACAACATACTAATGGAAAAAGACCACCTCCTCAATCCTCCGGTCAAATCTTTAATCTCAGTTCTCCAAGCAGGATGAATCCTCAGCTTAGTACTCCTATTCTTTTTTCCTTTTCTAGAAGTTCTCTTTATCTCAAAATTTCCGCTTAATTTTGCTTGATTTGCCAAATGGTTGACACTTTAATCGATTACTTTTCAAATACCTTTTTAATCAATTTCAAAACTTGTCTTGATTCCCACTCCAATTTGCTGGTATGTGTAGCGTTTTTCCAGTCATATCAACTTCTCAACAATACCATTAATGCCCAAGGGCTTTTTAATGAACCAACATTCTCCTCTGAACAAGCTGATTGATATCTTCAATGACAACTTCACCCACCATCTTGGACTAGCTGATGGGATTCAAGCTTATTGGCAGATAATTCAGGGTGTCTTAATAATGTAACTGTCCTTGACTTATCCCAAAATAAAAAAAATTCCATTGCAAAAATATTCTTTTATTTTTATATAATGCCATCTCCTGATCCTTTTTCCTTCTGTCAGGCCAACCAAAGGATTCATGAGTTATGACCGCTTTGAGACTTTTTCATAAGATTCAAACTCCTTTAGCATCCTAAACGCAAGCATGCCTTGCACTTCTTTCAATGGTATGATGTGAAAGAAGGTGACGGTTTGATGCCATATCTCTTGGATCAGATATGGGTAGAGGTTGGAGAGTAATACACTAATATCTCCAAGATCTAGGAGTTTGAGTCCCTGTACTATGATTGGTTCTTAGTGTGACGGCTGAAGGGTGCATACACTTTGCCATATAGTCCTGGTGGTATTTCAGATCAATATCCACGTTCACTAAGACCAGGTGGATGGGCAAAATGGACAGATGACGCCCAGCCCACAGCAAAATGCCTTCCAATTTAAATTATAAAAGCAAAATTTATTGAGTTAAACACAATATATTAATAGCTGTGTGTATGATTTCATCCTTAAAGGCTTGGTTTAAGGACAGATGAGTCATTTCTCCCTATGCTGGTCTCAGCTTTATCAGTACATTGGGATGTTCTGTCCAAGGATCGCTATATTATTTTCTTTATAATTAGCTTTACCTCTGTAAGCTTTCATAAAGTGTTTATGACAAGAAAACTATTTTTAGTGTTTGTTAGAATAATAATGGGTTATGACACAAAAATAGAACTAAATTTTAGTGATAACATACCGGAGGTCCCTAGGAAGATAGTTGATCTAAGTCCTGTAGTTCCATAATCTTTGTGGTGGTCTTTATCCGGTGATAGCCCCAGTTGCTTGACTAACTTTGTCAATACAATAATATTAGTGGCCCCACTAATACTATAATAAAACTTGGACCTTTTCTATGATATTATCAATATCTGTACATTCAGAATAGTAGGAATCAGTAGTGAATGTTTGGTGTAGCCTAGCGTGTTGGACTGGCTCTGTTAAAGACTGTAAAACATCGCAGAGTATGGGTCTAGTATCCTTTAATTAAAAAAGGGTATCTCCACACTATTCCCTTAGGTCTTGGCATATTGCGCAGCAACCATTAAGTATTTTTGCTCAATCTTCTGTATTTAGTGTTTTAAACCACTTTGGCTGCTTGGTCAAGATCAGCATTTTTGGTGTAAGTAGAATAACCACTAATATGTCATCAGCAACAATAAGTTGAAGGGTTGAGAGCACTGTGCTTTCATGGGTTTGTATAGATATATGTTGCAATCCGAAGAAGTAAGATATCCCATTTCTACACTTCCCAACTCTTTCCCTGTTCTTTAGCATCTGCCGCCCCCATGCAATGCACCTTGGGTTTAGTCCCCTTAGTGTTTCACTGAAAGTCGTTGCGCCCCTTCACGCCACATTGGTAACACATAATGTGGCAGATATCAGTACTATCAGCTTAGTGGCAGTTATGCGGTTTACTTTGATGTCCTAATGGAGAGGCTTACTTCAAATTTTTAGTAATTGTAATACCCTTAGTATGTCAGAAGGTTATAGTGCAGATGCAGAGATAGTTCATCATTTTGCAATAAGTTATAATCATTATTTTACATAAGTATCAAGTCACAGTACAGTTCTTTATAAGGTTTACATGAGTTTTGTATGGCAATATGTGCATAGTAGTTATTAAAAGACCTTCACGCCATATAGCACCTGAGCCATTAGGTGAAAGCAATCAGTGAACTCTAGCAATCATTTGTTTTCTTTAAAGAAATATTAAAAAATAATTATCTTATTGGCATCATCACTGCCTCACTTAATTTCTTTATGGTAATGTTATTATAATTCTGGTAAGAGAGCCAGTCTCACTAGTCTTGAGAATCTTAGGCTCCAAACTCTCTGGGTCAAATAGGCTCGTTTATGTTGATAGTTTAGCCTTATCAGTTGTGGCATCCATGTTAATCTTAAATAATGACAAAAAAATGTGTATTTTCCTAGTGTGTTTTATTTGTAAGGCAAAAAATAAACTGTAATTTTGTTGCAGACTTTGCTTATGCCTCAAGTATCAGTGATGAAAACGATACATATACTAAATTTCAAAAAGAGAATAAATAATACATTAAGTAAGTTGCACACTTTGATCAGTTCTGTAAAGGTATACAAAAACAAATTTGTTAACGATTAACAGCTTACCGGAAAGACTAAAATCACAAACTTAAAGTAATATTAAACCAGGCACTAAGATTATTAGTTAGTATCATAGAAAAAACATGTGCTATATCAGACAACTTTTAACAATTCAATCTCTTCTCTTGTTCGCTTGGTGACTACTTTTCTGAGATACTTGACTACCCTCAACGTTTTTTTGATGTTTGTCCCAGACTGATTAGTAAATTTTTCTATCAGAGCAATTCCTCTTCTTCTAAGCTATCAAGACCACCTTAAGAGCATTCACTTGACTTCTTAGAGAATCACTGAAGTATTCTGTTACGTCATAGATCCAAAAAAATTAAAAAATTCTTTATTTTGTTAGTAATGAAATGCCTCATGTCTTTTTCTTCAAAAATAGGGTTTTACCCTCTAACTTGTTTCATTCCTTTTTTTGCAGGGTTGGTTTCTAAATTTGTAGTCATATTTTCCTTACTGGCCTGAGTAAACCATTCGCTTAAAAAAGCCAATCCTACGTTTGTTTCTAACAGATACCATATGTTTCTCTTGGCAATTGTGAAATCTTGTTTAAAGTCTGCATTGGGATAAGTGCTAAAAAGATGTAGCATATTAAAATTACTCAGTGGAGCCCAACAACTTACAATTGCCTTGTGCCAGAAGTGAACATATATGAGGCTGACAAAATGTGCAACCCGTTTTATGTCTTTTTATTCTCATTGAGGAATATTCAACTTTTTAGTGAGTAGAACAATTATAAGTCATATATTAACTTTGCCATCCACCTTGTTTGATCTAGAGTCCCTGGGATCCTAAAAATGATGTAATTTTTAGACAAAGCTCCTAGGTACAGGTGTGAGAGTTGAATAACTCTTTTTAGAATTCACTTGCATGACTTCCATCATTAAGAACATTTTGGATGTAGTACCCATTTCACTAGTTGTTCTTATATAAAGCCTTGAACAGGGCTTTCTTCATCCAGCATTGTCATATATGACTTTTTATCAATTGAAGACCACAGACTTTGGAGCTTAGAAAACTGTATGTCAAAACTTTTTGATGGTATGCCACAACACTCCTCAAACATTATTTTCATATTAGTTCATAAGCATTATATTGGCAAACCAACCACAAAAATTTTCTTCCAATTTCCCTTTAAACCCAGGTACATGCCACACGGATTAGTTTTTTTATAATAGCTATAGTATCAAATTTATCTGGTTATATTGTCACGTAGGCCAAATTTGTCCACTTCAAAAATAACTACTTCAGCCATCTGATCACCAAGTGCCTTTCAGGGCAACAGGTATGCCAAAAATGCTCAAAATTTATTGCCAATAAATTTGAACTGCAACTTTATCTTCCAAAGTTTTGACATTTACATGGCAACTGATGGTAACAGTAAACTGTCCCTTTGTAAGCCTAAATAAGGAGGATTCTAAATAAGCGAATCTTCAATTTCCTTTTCATTTTACTTCAATTGATTGAATGAGCTTGGTAAAGGGTAACTGGAGGAACAAATATTTTTTGAAACATCGTGACCAGGCTCATTGCTTTTGCTATAAATAAAGCACTTGCTTCTCAAATAGAGAGCAGTTCACTATCTAAGCAGACGTGAGTGTCTGATCAGAAAGTTTTAATTTATGGACTTGAACATAGTTCTTTCGTTGCTGGAGTCAAAAACTTGGCCTCTTAGTCACTAGATGCTGATGATGATGGAGATGAGTCTTCCAGTATAACTGTCTAGTTAATTTCAATAATAGCTTTAATGTTTATTCTCTTATAATATTTTCTTGATATCTTGTATACTTTAAATTATTTCAGGGCGGAAACCTTGATGTTGGGATTTAATAAGTTGATAAGCTTGCTGTTGCGCTTTGATACCTAGATACCAACAATAATATTGCAGGAGAATTACTGTTCTCAACTGCTAGGATAATTTCTCAGGAGAATTTAAATAAACCACACATATGATAATAAATAAACTGAAACACTAGGAAAATAGGGTTTTTAAGGTTTTATTAAGTTTGTAGGAGGGGTAAAAAAGAGAACCCTCTTATGATGTCACTACATAGTATTTAAGCGCATCTCAAGCTCAAAGTGCAATATGCATCAAATTCATTATTAGGTTTGAGCCAAATTAGGAAATATGGGCGTTCACCTATTAGAGCTCTCAAATCTCAGGTTGCTTTGATGGAACAGCCAATGGAGAGTTGAAATTAGGTTTGACTTGTCCATGAGGTAATGATTTGATATATTTAAGCCAATTACCTTGGGGAAAAATTGTTGAACCTTGAGGGACCCACTCCAAGGCTATAAAAGGGGGTGTTTGTGGTGTAGGTGCTCGAATTAAAGTAGAAGAGGTGTTGGGAGGAACCTCTGATGGACTCCCCAGATTTCGCTGCATAGTTAAGGCAATTTGCTTACCCAAACTCGTGCTATTTTATCAGCTATTAAAAGAAGTGTTACCCTGATTTGAGAGGTTCTACTGGGAATTGACCAGGGTCTTTTGGTTGATATTTTTATTTTTTTATGATAAACGCTCTTCTCACAATATAGCTTTGTAATTGCCACCATTAACCCCTTCACGAGCAGTGATGGGGTGAATAAATGCATAAGAACTAGCCATGAACCAGGTTGATGGTAACTCCAGGAGCAAGGAATTTAATTAAGTATTCATCCCATCACTTATATGTGACAACAAAAGGCCCCTCCCAGATAGACCCAAAACTTTCTCACTCCTTGGGGTTATCCAATTGTGGTAATATAGTACCAAGTCTGATACTAGGAGGAAGGGAGAGGGGCCCAGAGCTCATTTGCTAATTGGCCTTCTTTAATGACCGTCTTGGCCAAGAAAGTCATAGGATCTTCTTGTAGTTAAATGATGTACAGTGCTAATTCTTTCATGACTTGTTCAGGGCCAGTCCAGCGAGTGAAGACATCTTTGGATAATATAGCTGGCACCCCAGGTTCTCGCCCATACAACACAAGGAAAGGGAACTTTTATGAGGATATGATGGTAACTAATGCAATAGGCCACAGTCGCGCTGGGTAGGTATAGATCATAATGAAGAGGGTCTGAACTGGCCATTTTTAGGAGTACAGAGACCAGGGTTCCATTTACTCTTTCTATAGCCTTATTGGTGTATGGATTGTAGGGGGCTGAGAAGAGTTATTGAGCTCCCAGGGAAGTAGCCAGGATTTTGACTACTCTAGAAGTGAAGTTTTTATTGTCACAAAGGAGGACTTGGAGAAGCCATGTCACGTGAAGATGTATTGATGCAAGAAAGTAGCCGTGGCTTTTGCAGTCTGAAAGGGGAGAGCCACAGCTTTACCCCATTTAGTAAAATGATCTATTCCAACCAAGTTATATCAATTGCCCCAGTATACTGAAGGAGAGGACCTACCACATCCAAACTAATAGTGTGTAAGGGTTGTTGGGGCGTAGGTAGTTTATACTGATATCGGGTCTTGTAGCTAGATTGCTTTTTTACAGGACAACAGGCATCAAGGTTTACATCTATGTTCTTCATGATGCCCTCCAAACAGTATCGCTCTTTTACCCACTCATAGGTTTTGAGAACTTCACCATGGCCCATGATAGTGTGAGACTCCATGATCACAGGTACTCGCTCTGATGGCCGTAGATAAGGAAAACAGTTTACTTTGACTTTTTTATAGCTTCCAACTTTCCACCTTATTGTTGTGGGAGTGCCGAGTTAGCATCTTAAGTACTGGTTCATCTTCATTATCCCATGCGTCAGGATTCATGAGGAGGTCATGTAAAATCATAGCATCACTATTGTCTAAGTGAAGAGCAAGCAGCCGCATTAGCCCACCTACATTCATATAGCGAGTTCCTGCCTGATGATCAATGGTCATGTCATAGTGATGTAGCTTTATAGCCCAGCCAGCCAGCCGTCCAGTGGAGTCCTTCACATTTTGCAATTACTTCAAAGAAGCGTGGTCAGAAACCGTTTTAAATGACGTCCCATATAAGAAAAGGCAGTAGTATTTGAAAGCGAGCAAGATATACAGACACTCCGTCTCAAA